>CABFOV010004193.1:0-55363 GCA_902141375.1 Timema poppense
ACCCCCCACCTCCAGCGCGTCATCCCGCACTTACTCCCCCACCCTCCAGTCAATTAAGGACCCCCTTTGTTCGTTAATTACCCTATTGTTCTGCGCCAGAAACTGCGTTTCCGTATTACTTCGTCGCCCTGTGATGATGATGTGTAGTCACGTTCATCTTTATAGAAGGTCTAGAACAGGGATTCTTAACATTTTTGTTCAAGAGCCAAAATCAACAGACGATCAACTTGGCGATCCATTGGTCTCTATTGAAGTTGAACAGTGGTATTGTAATAATTTAAATGAGTGTGGCAATTATTTATAATTATATAAAAGTTGTAATATTTTCTAATAAGTAATTATAAAATGCAATCAGAATGTAATACTATAATTAAGAAAATATTACCAGTATTGAATTTAATAAATTAAATACAGTAATGCATGGTAACCACAATAATAGTTGTTTATTATTATGATATTAGGTAGGCCTAATATAGAGATGGGCAAAACAGTGATTTTACGATATAGGCCTAAGTGAATACAGTGACTGTGATTTTAAAATATCGGTGATTTATACCAGTGATTTTTCACTGTGACGTGTATTCACAGTGTTTAGAAGGACCGATATTTTTTCACTTTCCAACAACGGTCAAAGCTAGTATTTAGCTGCTGTCCAAGTAGGCGAGTACAATCGAGTATGGAGTATGGAGTATTTATGAGTATTGAGTATTGGTTGGGTATTTAGTATTTACTCGAATAGTCCCATGAGTTTCGGTTGGAAGGAAACTAATTACTCGGGTGTTTGGTGGCTTGCAATGGAATTAGATACTTAAAGGACTAACATAAACTCTTCCTGTCGGCACTGACATTGACAATCAACATACAGCTGCCTAATCTTCAGGTTTCATCTGGGTTTCATGTTTCCTGACTAATGTACAGTCAATACAGTACAAAAGTATGCGTTTTAAGATGTTTCATTTAGTTGATATAAAGAGAAAGCAAAAAATGCTATTTAATATTTTATAGTGAAATATTATGTAATTTGGTCAAAATTAGTGGTCCAACAAACATTATGTTAAATTTGAATACCAATATTAAAACTTATTTGACGTACTATGAGAAACTCTTGTAATTGTGTAATTTATTTAGTGATCTGTTTTACTACAATTAAAAGGTATGTGACATTAAAAATGAACCTAATAAAATGGCGATTGGTTTAGAAAATTTTGTTTGGAATGCAGGTCATATATTATATTATTGTAGTGTTATTTTATTTTAAATACTGTACATCTAATAGTAGATGAACTATACATATATTAGAAACAAATAAACTTTAGATTAGACTATAGGATGACTAGGATCATCAACGCATAGTAAATATTAAGGTTTATTTATATATTTTCTATTTTGTTACTTATTTTAATTTATTATTAGCGATTTTGGGGATAGGATCACCGAAAAAACAAAAAGTTTTTATTTCGTACCCTACTTTGCTTAGTAAGCAAGCTTTTCGATTTTGTTCTTAACAACAAATATTTTGAATTGAAAACGCATGTGAATAAAACATTTAAACCATTAAAGTAATTTTTACGTAATAATCTGATACTGTTTTTGAAAAATGAGATCTATGAGATCAAGTGTTTTAAATATAAATAACACGTAAAACATAGCAGTCAATAAGGTCAATTCTTAATTACCTGTTATGGAATAAAAGTTAAAAGAATAACAAGGGCCGCGAAGCGAGTATTTACTCGAGTATCTAGAAGAAGCAATACTAGCTCCGTAGCTCGAGTAACTGTTGCCATCTGATGCGAGTATGGATGGATTATCTCCGATCACTGATATCTCAATCACCGATACTTTTGATATAGAGTCACTGGGAGTATCGGTGATCATATGGTATCGGTGAAAAAATCACAGTCAGTGATTTACCGCATATCTCAAGCCTACTCTCTATTGGGAAGGGATGAATATAAACATATTTTGTAACAAATAATATGTAGTAATAATTGAACATTCAAACCTTTTACAAAACAAAATTTCAAATATAATTATTTACATTAGTTCACTGAGATTCTTGGCCTTGTACTGTTGCTGAAAGTTCTTCGAATCGAAGTCATGTCTTTGAAAGGATGCATATCAAGTCATGCCCTGGTTGTAGTCCGCTTCTAATTTTAGTTTTAATGATAAAGAGTGTAGAAAAGCAAGCTTCACATAGGTAGGCAGTCGTAAACGGAAGTAACACTTTCATAACTTCGTTCTCTAAAAAAGATTTTTTTAAAAGTTTTATCCAAAATAAACATTGTGACTAAGTTTATTTTTGGAAATTGTGACACAAAGCGTCATCACTTTTAACTTAAATGAGCTCTTCCAAGGAGACCACCTGCAATGTTTGAAAAATGTTCAAACAAGTCTTCACCATCATTGTCAAATGGACTGCGCACCCAATTGTATTAAGCCATAGCTTCTGAAATGTAGCGGTTGAACTCAAGATTTAATTTCTGCAGATGCCCAATTATTAAATTTTTAACCTCTTCCAGGTCAGTGCTTTCGTCTTCCAAAAGCAGGTTTAAAGTCTGGAAAGAAACCAACTTATTTTCTTCTGTTTTCTTTTTCCACAGTTTCAATATTCCTTTCAAAAACTCAAGATTTAATTTCTGCAGATGCCCAATTATTAAATTTTTAACCTCTTCCAGGTCAGTGCTTTCGTCTCCCAAAAGCAGGTTTAAAGTCTGGAAAGAAACCAACTTATTTTCTTCTGTTTTCTTTTTCCATAGTTTCAATATTCCTTTCAAGGCTGTCAATTTCTCTCTTGGTAAATGGCAGCGTGATCGTGACCTTGCATTGAGGTGTTCAACTTTTTAAGTTTCATAAATATATCTGAAATATAGGCTAAATTCAATATCTGCCTTTCGTTAGAGAACCGGGAAGTCAAAGGATGATTCTTTTCTGACAAAAATATTTCACTCTCCTTGAGTTCCGGAATACAACTCTTTGAAGTAGGTCTACATTTCCTTGAGACAGCCACCTGACCTCAAAATGATACAACAAATGGGTGTACTCAGAGACCATTTCTAAGCACATCTGGCCAGTTATCCTTTTGTTGTTAATTATTATTATTAGCACCGCGTCTTACTACCCGTTCGGGTTATACGCACTTACGCTGATGTGTAATGGTAGGGTGATTGTGAGATGAAATGAAGGACCTACAGTTTAAAGTGGAATCCGAACCACGGTGGAGGCCCGGCATTCCCCACATTCACAAGATGTCTTGTCAGAGGTGAAGGAAGGGTTTGGTAATCAGATAAATTTTTGCCTGGACCGAATTTTGTTGTTAATGACCTTGATCATTTCAAATTGATGACATGAACAACCTCTTTCATAACAATATCCAAATCCTCTGACGGCTTCTTAGAAACAAGATTATCCATATGAAGAAGTCAATGAAACACTTTTACCTTACTTTTACTTTTGTGGATTAATTTCCTTTAATCTTGCACAGAAGCCCTGGCGTGACCCAAGCATTGCTTGCACACCGTCAGTACAAATGCTGTGACATTGATTCCAATACAAACCTTCTTCTTTAAAAAATGAGTTCATTAAAAATGTCTTCTCCTGTAGTAGATGTGATAAGTGGACGTAAAAAAAATATCCTTCCACTTCGGTAAGTCCAGCATAGCGTATGTAGGCTATGAGTTGAGCGTCGTCACTCATATCAGTTGTTTCATCCAGTTGTAGACTAAACTGCCCACTAGGTGTGATGGCTGAACTCACTTGTTTTTTAATATCAATCGATATATCATGGATAAGTTTACAAATAGTATCATTTGACAGTGGTATTTGCTCATTTTTTTTTACATATTCATCATCACAGGTCATGCGAACCATGTCTATTGCTGCTGGTTTTACCAAATCCTCTCCAATTGTGTGTAGTATTTCTTCTGTTTTTCGATACGTTAAGCAACATGATAAGAAGCAAGAGTGGCTTGTTGGACTAAATAAATACCCTTTGTTCCAGTGTTGAGACGTTGTCGCTTAAGCTGCTGTTCAATTTTTTAGTAACTAAAATACTATGCTTAGTTTCATGGTGCCTTTTCGTGTTCTGCTTTAGTTACTCATTGCTGAGTACTTCATCACAGACGACAAACTGTGGCTTTATTATTCCTTGATCCATGAGAAATGTGAAACTCACCTTAAAGACGTCGACTTTATACTGACGGCTTATATTTGGGTGATATATAAGTCACAAAATCTGTTTGGTACTCTAATAACTAAAAGTGCAACAATGACAAAAATCATGTATCAAAACCACAGCAGTTTAATTTTGCACACACTAGCAAGACGCACAACGATGACGGACTGTGTTTATTACTACAGAGTAGGTATACAACTGAAATGAATACAAAAGTGCCAAGTCATGGAGTCATCATTTTG
The DNA here is from genome assembly GCA_902141375.1 of Timema poppense. NCBI lineage: Eukaryota > Metazoa > Arthropoda > Insecta > Phasmatodea > Timematidae > Timema > Timema poppense. The sequence continues at coordinate 4,414 of CABFOV010004193.1, forward strand.
GCGAGAAGTGAGTGAGTCTACTGGTGGCGGGGAGGATCAATGTATCGATGAACTTCTTCCCTGTTTACTAAAAACAATTGCTACCAGTACTATTCACTCTGCATAGATTATAGTGTTTTTAATATTGTTTGTAAAATCGTGGTTCTGAAATGATTAAAATTTCAAATTAAGTGCTTTAGTTGACATTATTTTAAAATCTACCCATCCCGGAAGCAATGGTGACCCACGTTTGGGTCGCGACCCATAGGTTAAGAACCCCTGGTCTAGACAACTCGTTCATCTTTCTAATAATTCCTGTGACCTCTCTAGGAAGCACTACGTTTACATGTAATATATTCTGGATGCGTGGGTATTTCTCCATGGTGTAGAGAATAACTGGTAGGGCTGTGGGGGTTGTGTTGAAAGGTTGTAACCAGTAGTGGGTTTGAGTGAAAGGGAGAGGGAGAGGGGATACTTGTTTTGGGTGGTGGAATACGTCTAGGAACTTGCGAGTGATGGACAATACGTGAAGGGGAATAAGGATGTGTTGTGGGGGAAGTGAAATATTTAGGTGATCCTGGTGGGAGGCTAGGAGTTGGGTTCCTTACCGTGAAAGATGTGACTGAGGTGGCTTGTGAAGCATGAATGAAGATTATAGGTTTTAAACATCAACATGCGGTATTAAAATTAAGCACCTCTCTGATTACGTCATAACTCGTGACCATGATTACACCTTGAAATATTATGTTTAGTACCGCGTCTTAGTACCCATTTGAGTTATTCGCCTATGTACTATTTACACTAATATGTTAGGAATTAGGAAAGTTATATTTATAGGGAGTGATACCACATTTTCGTGAATGGAGAGTGAAAACCCGTTTAGTAAAAAACACCCTCAGTACACCCGACAGAGATCCGAACCTCTATATTCCAATCATTGGCAGTCTAGTCTAGTCTAGAGTAGCGCATTAGACCATGTGAAGTCAGAAGCGGGTCATGACAGATTGAGAGTGGTCCAGACTCTAGACTGTGGGTTAACTTGGCAGATAGAACTATGGTTCCACATTTATCCTAGTATATTAATGTATTTAATTTTTATCCATCCCGACATCTAGAGGGTAGTTCGGGACCTAGATCTACTTACATGTTTTTGTCTACGTCATCTATTATACCATATCAAATTTTTAAACAATAGTTAAATTATGTAATTCGCACCTAATATAACTGTCCTTATAGTCCTGCTATATAGTTTTTGTCCTAATAGTTGGTCCACCCCGGGTATTTTACGTCCCCAGTACTCTCCATCACTGCCTGTCCGTCCGACCTCTGGATCTAATAGTCCCCAGAATCAGCGAAAGCTCCAGCGTGGGCGAGCAACCCCTCTATCCACCACCTGGGGAGGTGCCCTGTCGGAGATTTCGCTCCGCCTACTTCCAGCCTAAACCAACATCTGTATGGACCCACTTAGCCTAAATATAAATAAAAGAAAACAAATACTAAAAACTAACCTAACCTAATTTACAAGTTCTTTTCCTCTAGGTGGCTGCAGAATCTTCTGATGTTATTCTTGGTCGCAGCTTCTGAACTGAAAGCAGCCGTCTGACCAACCGATTGACGGATAAATAAATACATAAAATCTCTTTCTATTAGTTAGTAGTAATGTTTTGACTCACCATTCTAAAGTAGAGTATTGATGTTTAACTAACTTCAAAACCGTTTCAATGGCATGATTATGACAAGGATCAAACATGTTATCTCCCGAGAAATTGTTACTACCGAGTAAAGGTGGAAAGATATATGCATTATAATGATACATTGTTGTCCTACAGGTTATACAATTTATAATTGAAATAATTATGTCCAAACAATAAATAAATTTATTAAAATAAAAAACATATATAACAAAATTAAGGTTTACAATGATATTACGGGTTATGCTTTGAATTTTAGTGCAGACAATAAGACTTTGTGAACCTTATTATTCTGCTGTAGCTACTAGGGCTGTGTAGGAGCCGGGCTACTGGATGAATTTCTCTAAAGAAGAAAATAATCAAGTAGTAAATAACAAAATATAGAACAAGATTGTAAGATACCTCTTTTACTTACTCTATTATTTTCAATAAACATTCCAATCACTAATAAATGTTGGTTGCTGAGAGAAACCTCCTGAAGCGGTGGGCAAGGAAGCACCTCGACTGTTTGCTCTCTTAGTCGATCGGAACACAGATCATCTTTTTCTACAGGACCTCTGGGTTAGGTTCGAGCGGCTGGCAGGTTGTACCCAACCTGAGACGACATCCACCAGTTACCACGTGGCAGAAACTTCCATTTATTCCTTTAAATGGGCCAGGAAGCAGATGGTCAGACGATCTCGGGACACGCCTCCTCCTTCTTTATCACACACAATGCGATACTAATCTCACTTAATAACTTAGCGTTTTCCGCACCCAAACTTGGGTTTTACCACGTGGTTTCTCTCGTTTTTTCTTTTTCTCAATTTGTTATTAATTATATTCACAGGAACTACAACAGAGAACTGACACAAAGTCAGGCTATTTACATTTTTATGTTCACAGAAAATTATAAGTAATGAACAATAGCAACTCAACAAAAACAAACATATTAGTATACATTTTAGTTTAGACGTAGGTTTAACTTCTTCTTTAATACTATCATATAAAAAATGTCAAATTTAGTAACAACCAACATTTAAAGTCAATGGCAATTTGTTTTATTTTGTTCAATATTTTAGTCAACACTCTTTCAATTGTCAGTTTGTAAACACATTGTTGCCAAAACCAGTTTATTTAGCTAGGACTGACGGTACCTAGTGAAGTTCCGGTGATAATTATAAATCAAATTAAAATAATAGTTAATAATTTTAATTTAAGTATTTTTGTTATCTCCTTAAAAATATGACATTGATTGGTAAACTGAAATCAAGAAGGTTTAGACAACACAGTAAAAATTTCCCCTTCTTCCAACAGATGGCAGCCTACAAACATGTATCATTGTGTCTAGATAGATGGCGCAGTTGGACAGTCACTTACAAAGATATATATGCAAATAACTTTAAATTAGTTAAGCCAGTCTGGGTTGTAAATAAACTCTTTAAAACATTTTGTATGATGATAAACAATAGAAAAGTTCCTTGATTAAAGTGGTTGATGGTGTCAACAGGTCAGCAGGTGTCAACAAAATAGCATTATGGCTGGTCTCTTTCCCTTACGGTACTGCCAACGCATTCTATAGTACACACAAACCTAGTTGCAATTAAACTAAGAGTAACACTAACACAATAGGAGCCCAAAAATCGGGCAAAGAAAAAGGGTATTATTTGCGCGAACCCCTCTATGACTCTATAGCAGTCCCCCGGTTTGCTCACCGAAGCTAATACCGTACGAGAAGCATGACTGCTTAACCAACACAAAATAAAGAATTCCACCAACACAACTGAGGTATGTAATCCAATACAGACAACCTGGTTGTATCTATCCAAAAATTAACAGGTGTACATGACGTTCACGGCGTCATGCGAAACATTAGGCCAAGTTAGACTAATGGAACTTGTGGAAGTTTAGCAAGTCTCTAACTAAGACGTCACTGTATTCCATGCCCAAGGCTCGTAACGTAAAGACTGTATGGTGAATATACAGAGCAAAATAGTCTCTAGGACTGATGTGTAATACATGAAACTAGTAATTATTAGGCTTGTCCCTCATTCTGGAGGACACAATATTTAAACAACAAAATTAACCTTTAAATTAAGAAGTCAACAAGACTTTCAGTTGATCCATTTTCAATTTGACATACTCTCAAACAAATGAAAATCATCCCCCACTATATACAGAATTTTACAATTATAAAATAGACATTGCCTATTTTTACTACAAAAACTAGATTTCAAGTCATAAGACTCGTTTGATTATTTGATGGTACTTAATTGAACGAAGTCCGTGGTCCCATCCATGGCTGCGGTGGATCCGATGGCTCCAATTTGACGGTTTTCATCGAAAGTCCGTTATCCTGTCCATGGCAGCGGCGTATCCGACGGCCCAAACTTCATTGTCGTCATGTTCTTTGATGCGGCACGGTGCAGAAGTTCTTCCTTCAACGCTGGGTTGCAGTAAATTGGCTGTAATGTGGATCTGGCTGGGGGTCTTTATATAGGGCTAAATCTGATACGAACGGAACAAAGCAAAAGGGTGATAAAAACAGGAATATAGAAAGGAGAAATACGGATGAAGGTGGAGGCAAAAAGGAATAAACCAGAGACTGACGCTTGTAAAACGTGTTTTGTAGACTCACCGCCAGTTTTTCTGCCTTCTCTGTAGGTCAGTGGGTTGATTTTGATACACACTTCATTTGTTCGTCTGCTGTAGTTACGGTAGTAGATGTGGCCGCCATAATTGAATAGTTATATATTTCACATGTGTGACAAGTGAATCCAAAGATATCTTGAAATGTTGAGTAGACACCAAAGCATCTTATATTTTAATATATTTGTTTTAATTATGTTATTCAGGATCAGTAATTATTTTTATGAGAATTTGTGATATAGATTTACTTTACTATATTTTATTGTAGACAGCATGGCAAGCGTATGTAAATTTATCCGATATCATCCAATGATAAAGGACATATATTAACGTATTTTATTCATAAATATGATAATATTAATCCTCTTCTTTGATAACTGCTACAGTATTTATCAAAAGACAATATTTTTAACAACCACGTGTTTCACTTTGGGGAGATACGTAATTTTATTCGACTTTATCTAGTCAGATAAAATAAACTTTGAGGTAGGTTACTCAATTAAATATGTTAATATTGTTTTTTTTCTTTTGTAAATTATTAAAATATTGATATTTAATTGTAGTTGTCCAACCTGTCTGATTGATATGCTACAATAGATGTAAGATTAGGGAAGTTAATCCATATAGAGTCCAGAGTCCTTTGTTACAACATTATACTTCTGTACAATTCATGAATATGATATGATATTACTCGTTCAGGTATAGGGAACATAAATTAATCTGCTACATTTTAATGACTCGAATTATTGATCAATTCATGGTTCTGAATGGTTCAGACATGAAACATGGTTCCAAAGCAACATTTCTATGACCAATAAGAGACTATCCTATATTTATCTATAATTCTGATTGGCCATAGTGAATTTGAATATTGATCCGTAAACATGATCAAACATCTTAACTTTGATCAATGGGGGACGACCAATTATCATGTAAGGATGGTGGATAGTTCTGATCAAGCAACATGACTTTGACCGACAAAGGACGGTCCTATGTTGATCCATAGTTCTGATAGGCCATCATTGCTTTAACCAATGAGGGATTATCCTATGCTGATGAATAGCCCTGGTAGCATGGTCTTATACATGTTCCTGAACTCAGCTCATGGGACAAAGGTAAAACTTAACAGATGCTTTCATGTAGTGGGAGTGGGAAATACCATCAACATTTCGGTGGCTAAATAGCTGCAGTAAAGTTGATGGGGGTTAAGTTCTGTAATGACCCAATGGCACGGGATTGTATCATTTTCTCCTAAACAGGCCTACGTGGCTGGTACCGGGCGGAAGTGGTATCAGGATAGACTTAAGGTATAGAGAAAATAATGCTCGAGATGGCTCAAGGTCCAACAGTCATGAGCGATATCTTATGAAGTGGTAGTTCAGTCGTAGTGCTGTGGTGTGCATAGGAAAAAGGAAAACTGCCATACTAATATTTTCCTGAAAACCCCCCTTTTTTTAAGGTAGAAAAACCAATGATAGATCTTTCTGGGGTAAAAATTATCGAGGTAAACTAGTCCCCATTTTGGATCTCCAAATCATTATTTTATTATTATAGAGAGTATTGATATTTAACTCAACCTCAAAATCATTTCCGTGGCACGATTATTACAGGGATGAAATCAATTATCTTCCGAAAATTCATTTGTACTGAGATAAGGTGGACAGATATATGCATTATAGATGCAAGATTAGGGAAGTTAATCCATATCAAGTCCAGAGTTCCTCTGATAACGACGATGTACGACTATATACTTCGTGTATATGATAAGATGGTCCTCGTTAAGGTATTGGACACAAAGTAAAATCTGCCACATTTTAATTGATTTAGGGCGTGTGATCAGCAAAGAACAATCATCAAATAAATCTTTCCCTTTAAACATAAGAACATCGAATACAAGGACGATAATAAGGTCTCGAAACTGGAAGATTTGAAGATGGAAATAGAAAGGTGTTGTGTGATCATTCCGGGTTTAAGTGAAGTCCAGTGGAAAGACCAAGGTTAAACATTGTCTGAAAATATGTGATGAAAAGTGAAGTGGTGAAAAGTGTTACTAGAATGTTGTGTTATGGTGATAGATGAATGTTTGTGAAATTAAATGCTGAACCAGTGGATATTTTGACAGTACATATGTTGGAACAATATGGCCGGAGAACGACTGGAGCAGAAGATCACAGGGCCAGATGAACTGAGGAAGAGAAACAAAGGAGAGCAGATGCCCATCTAATTCTACAAGTGGAATGATATGGAAGTAACAAACACCAGGTTCAAGAAACGGAAGACCAAATTATATATTTGGATGAGCCCAGGAGACACCAGCACGTACCCTCTAGACTACATCCTTGTCAAACAGTGATTCAAGAATGGAGTGAAGGATGGGAAGATAAGGCCAAGCACCGACATTGATTCGTAGCACGACCTGCTGGTGTCGTACAGTGAAACAAGACTGAGGAGGATCAGGAAGACGAGCAAGGGAAAAGTGAGGTGGGACAAAAATGTGCCAAAAAGATCCACTAGAGTTAGGCAGAGGAGCAGATGGAAGTGGTGCATACCCTTCAAAGACAAGAACATGGAGTGAGAATCCACCCAATGGTCCATAGAGTAACACCCGAGATTGGCGCTTATCCTAGTTTGACTAAAGGAATTCAAAGAGTATGTAGGATATTTTTTTTGCGCTTATGATCTATCTTTTCTCCTTTCTTCCTTCGATTAAAAAATATTCCACGTATAAAAAAGCTAAGTTTAACGGTTAAAGTGGGTTAATATTTACAAACATAATATATATAATCATATCAAATCCATCTTACATATAGCTTATGATATACATAATACACCTCTCATATTTATATGGTTGGGAGACTTTGAAAACAATGGGGTTGCCGGTTTTATTGAATATATGTAATCTTCTACCTTAATTTATTCCCGTTTCCCATGATATTTGCTTCCTGAGCGGGATAGAAAGTTCGATCAGGGTGACTCAGTTCATGCAGTGGTTTAACACTGCGTCGCTAAGGGTGGGACTGTTGAAGAAAAGGTGAATTATGGTCATGTGATTGAAGGGTTATGATAGCCTGAGAATGACGGATTAGAAGGATAATCACATCATTGGGAGAGGACTCGCGATCAGCTGATAAAGCCAGCATGATTACTAAATATAATTGAACAATAAACTTTTAAGCGTGGCTTAGATCATTGATAAAAGGTCGTTCAGGTATTATACATAGCTTTGATTAATCTAAGTATCATGTCTATCTAAAATCAAGTCCAAATATGATGTAAGGTTCAGATAGATGACCAATTGTTATCTAAATTACAAGGTTGGATTAGATTATTGATCAAAATGAAACGTAGTTATCATGTATGGGTTTAAATATTGGTCAATTAATGATGTCTAAGTATAATGCTGAGGACGGGCTAGTGGTCAAATACCGATTATGCAGTTTTTATTATCAAGGTCAGAATGTCTCCCATAAGTGATGAATAAGGAATCATGCATGTATGGTTATGAGTAATTATCGAACTATGTCAAAGTATAGTGTGGGTCTGTGATTAATGGTCAATTTTTGGCTAAGCACATGAGGGTTTGCTCAAAGATCAGATGTCCTCCATGAACGGTGTGTGACTTTATTCGATGCTTATATGAGATGTATAGCTCTGAACAGTGATAACATTATGTCTGAGTATAATGCAAAGTAGAATCAATGGTAAACTATTGTTCAAATGTGAAACATGGGTTTGAGCAATCATCAAGTATAAGGATGGCTATGATCACGTCTAAGTATGATTTAGATCAGATTCATTTTAAGCATGATGTAGATATCCAATCAAGTTAAAGTATGATGCAGCGTTCAGATCAATGAGCTAATGTTTAAATATGATGTTGAGTTCTGGTTAATAATCAAATATTGTTTGAATAGTAGATCGATCGTAAAATATAATGTAAGTATCGTACACGGCTATCAAAAAGTCTATGTCTAATGTAGATCTCTGAAAAATGATCAAATATTGTTCAAGTATAATGTAGAGTTCTAATAGATTATCAAACTATACATATGTATAATGTATTAATCGGATAGATGATCAAATGGTGCGTAAGCCTCTGAGAAATAAGTAATTATTGCAAGTATGTGATATTGACCTATGTATGAGTATAAATTATTGTTCAAGCATAATGGATAGCTATGATTAATCAAGTATGACGCTTGACTCTGAAAAATGGTTAAATTATATCTATGTGATTATTCTTATCAATTATAAAATGGTGTGAAATATCTGATACATGACCAATGGACCATTAATCAATATACAAAGATATGGATTATTGATCAAGTCTAAGTATGATATAAAGTTCAGATAGATGATCAAATATTGTTTAAATATAATGTAGAGCTCCAATTTAGGTTAAAATATTGTTTAAGTATGAAGCATGGCATCGATCAACCATAAAATATAGTGTGATTATCATGTAAGGCTATGATAAAGACTATGTATGATAAAGAGATATGATTAATGATACAATGTTGTTTAAGTATGATGTGATGTTCTGATAAATGATTAAACATTACATATGTATAGTGTATTATTAAAAGATTGACGTTCATTATATCGAGTTTCATTTGTAAGTGTTCTAGGGCAAGGGATAAGCGGTCACAATAAGGTGGTCAGAAAAGTTTTGGTCTGGGATATGGTCAGATATAACAATTTAGCAGTCAATGATGCAATCCATGAAGAGCTGTGGGTGATTGACTCACAGTGGAGGAATAACGGACTTAATGCTAACTAGGTTGATTCTTGGTGTGCCTACTAGCTTAAGGGTCACAGAAAAAATAGAAGAATACTTTAATGTTGCTTATAGCACACAGAAAATCAATTAAATTCATATGTAATGTGCATCACGGGATAATAAAGACTTCCATCTCTTTTTCCGGTAGTTTTAATTTAATCCACAATTCCCAGACTTACTATGTAAATAAGCACAGTAATAATAGGGTATGAGGAAACAAATCCTAACAATACTTATGATGTGGGAATGTCTTCAATATCAAGCATTATTGCCAAAAGTTTGGAAGATATCAAGTTTGAACTAAAGACAAGAGTTAAACCTCTTGGAACGATTACTTTTGAAGTGAAAATCAGAGATGCTTTGTGTCCAGTTGATCCAAGTTGTTATTTAAAAGAATTTAGTTTATTAAGAAATCACAAAATCCATTCAAAGAAAACTTTGAGTACAATATTTATTCATATTCATTATAATTTTTAGATAAGATATTAATGCGCAAAACAAAGATCTCTTTATTATGCCTTTGTGTCACTTTCTGAAAGTGACATGATGCCTTAATGTCATGTTCTGAAAGTGAAAGTGTTGTGAATACTATTTACATCGTTGATTAAGGATTCTTGATACACAGAGTTGTTTGGCACCTGCGAAATATTTTTGGAACTATTCTAGATAGGTACATTGAATACATAAAGAACGATTACAAGGAAAATGCCATAATTGTCTTTGATGGATACCCTGAAATTGTAACAGAAAAAGTACCAAGCTGCTGAACGTCCTCTTTGACTAACATACTCCTCTTCAGAAATCATATTTGATGAAACCATGTATTAAACAAGTAAAACCAAGTATCATTCAAAATTAGAGGAACTAAAGCCGGCTTATAAAAATGCTGAAATATAATTTAAATATGTTTTAAATTTAAAACCGACTGATTAAGTTACAGACACATCATTTGTCAACACTACTATTGAATCATTCTCTTAAAATGAATCTGTGACTATCGTAAGGGAATGTGTTGAACTTTTAGCCATCCCCGTTATCTTAGTTGGGTCAAAACACGCACACACATCGTAAAACATTTAAAAGGAAACATTTAAAATAATGTTTAAGCAACAATATCTATGAAATTCAGCTCAACTGTCAAGAAGAACATTCTTTTTATATATGCGTTCAGTGGGACTGATAATACTGCTTTGTTTTTCCAGCAGGGTGAGATGAAGTTTGTTAAACTATTATAAAAAAAGTGCATAGCTACAAGAAGACTCTTCTGTTTTTAACGATGCTGCTACTGAACCTGTGAAGATTTCTGAGGCCAGGAAGAGAATTTGTTCTTCAATATTACTATGGCACTGAGTTTGGATACTTCCGAGATTTTAGATACCAGTCTTTTGCGAAATCACTGAGGAAAAAAACATTCAATCTGGCTTGTTGGTTATCTTGAAGATGTTCTTCAAGATAATTGTTGACGATCATATCACCACCTCCATAAATGGATGTACATGAATTGCCACCGATGGAGTGGGGTTGGAAAATCACCAAGAATGGACTTGTTACTTTTACAACAAATAGATAACCTGCATCTACAGAGCTTCTTCTCCACTTCAAATCATGTAAATATCTTAAAGGTTGCACAAAGATTATTTGTAGCTTTAGGAAAGCTGGATTAAATGATTCAGGGATTTACGAACATTTCAATGTATGGTGGAGCTTGAATTCTGACAATGTTCTACAAGAGTAAAACTGTTATGATCCTGTTGATATGCAACCATAAGAATTCTTCTCTGTAGCAGATAAAGGATAGAAACATAAGTAACTTTTTTATCTTCACAGAAATAAAATAAACAAAAAAAGAGTCTATGTTCATTTGTTTTATATGAAGTACTACAAGGTTATTCAACCATACTTACCTAAGAGGTTTAGAACCAATTATTTAAAAGGATATACGAATTTACGTTGCCACAAAAAAATCCTTGAGTTTCGATGATATAAAATTGTGTTGGCAAGAGTTGTGAAGCTACTCGCACCCCTAGAGCCCTAGAAGTACATAGAGATCTTTATGCATATAATTTTATATATATTACATTTTATATTACGTGTTTTGCTATAAACTAGTTTAAAAGGGAATATATTTACAAAAACCTTATTTTTTATGCAATTTTTACAAGATGGTGGCCAAATCCGGGGTGGTAGAGAGATGCAAAGTTATTGTGTTGTTAAAGACTCTTTTAGGAAGACAATGAAATATGTTACAGCTTTCTTTAGTTATATTCTTTTTTGTAACCCCTTATTTATTATCCTACATTTTGATCCTCTTGTGACCAAAACACTTTGTAAGGATGGAGGGCCAAAATATAATAGATACAGTTATTTTCGCCAAGTCACATTGAGAAGAATGCTAAACTGGATATCATCTCCAAGGGAACTGTAGGTATTTTCAAGGAACACTTTGTCTTCGCTTTCTCAGTTAATTGTTGCCAAATCTACAAATTTTCAGTTATGTTGGAAGATGGTGTGCTGGCGTAAGAAGAAGATATCGGAAACATTGATGAAAAAAGTTTCAAAATTTTTCGTATATTTTTTACTTCAATAAAACCAGAGATGGACCACGTTATTTTCCTCTAGTAACCATACAGGTTCCTCAGGGATGATATTCATTGTAACTGTTGTCTGAAGAGGGAGGATTATGTTAGTTAGTCTTTGTCGATAAATACTACTATTATTATACCAGCATTACACTCTAGCAAATAGTATAGCTCACTAACAAAGGGAGGATTATTAATACTCACAAAACAGAAAAGAGGACATTGAACTTTTACCAGGGCCGGCGCAAGGTTTTCATGCGCTCTAGGCGAAGATTAAAATTTGCGCCCCAGTTGTATTCTGTTTAATATATAAATAACTGCACGACGCAAAATAATAATAACGCGCCAATATACCAGGCTAAAAAAATAAAGCTAATAAAATGAATATATATTACATAATAAGTGGTGTCCCCTAATCACCCACACTTATCACCTTAATCATTGTGTGCAATCATATTATCCTTACGTACCTTTTTATCTCTTTTAAAAACTCAGGAAACTTTTTATTAAATAAATCATTCAATGATAAAGTGAGACGAATTACTTAAAACTATAAAAAATATTATGTTAAAAACTAACCATCTTTTTTGAAAATATTTCCTTAATATTTAGTGTGATTTATTTATCTATCTATCCATCTATCTATCTATCTATCAATCTATCCATCTATCTATCTATCTATTTTTTTTATAAGCTTATATTAAATATATATTTTTTAAACTAAGAAGTTACACTTTGTTGGAATGTACCTCTATGAGCTTTGAGCTCTAGGTGGCCATATTGATTCGTATAATGGACCTTTGCATTGAAACAACCAAAAAATACTGGAAACAATTTTTTTGTTTGTATGACTATAGCCTGGACGTTGATATACAATTATTGCAGAACATGGATTTTGCCAGCTATGTCTCGCGAACCACGAGTTTATAAATCCTGTAATATACTGAGGCTGACTTCAATGAAAATCGTCTCTCTGAGTCTAACCGCCTACGGCCATCATTATCTCGATTGTTCCATTTCCTGAACAGTCCTCATTTAGAAGTTTCGGCAAGTCGACAATTCAAATTCAAGTATTTTCTTTGAGGCATCGAGGTTGTGCTCACGTGATGATAACGGAAGGGGGGGAAATGTGATAAAAGTGTTCAATCAACATAATGCCATCTCGCATAGAAGGAAGGGAGGAATAGCTGTGAATATTGTATCTAAGCATCATCGTGCCATTTAACATGGAGTGAAGAGAGGTAGCAGCTGTGAATATTGTATCCAAGTATCATCGTGCAATCTCATATAGAGTAAAGAGAGGTATTAGCTGTGAATATTTTATCCAATTATCATCGTGCCATCTCATATAGAGTGAAGAGAAGTAGCAGCTGTGAATATTGTATCCAAGTATAATAGTGCCATCTCATATAGAGTAAAGAGAGGTAGCAGCTGTGAATATTGTATCCAAGTATCATCGTGCCATTTAACATGGAGTGAAGAGAGGTAGCAGCTGTGAATATTGTATCCAAGTATCATAGTGCCATCTCATATAGAGTGAATGGAGGAAGCAACTGTTAATATTGTATCCAAGTATCATAGTGCCATCTCATATAGAGTGAATGGAGGAAGCAACTGTTAATATTGTATCCAAGTATCATAGTGCCATCTCATATAGAGTGAATGGAGGAAGCAACTGTTAATATTGTATCCAAGTATCATAGTGCCATCTCATATAGAGTGAATGGAGGAAGCAACTGTTAATATTGTATCCAAGTATCATAGTGCCATCTCATATAGAGTGAATGGAGGAAGCAACTGTTAATATTGTATCCAAGTATCATAGTGCCATCTCATATAGAGTGAATGGAGGAAGCAACTGTTAATATTGTATCCAAGTATCATAGTGCCATCTCATATAGAGTGAATGGAGGAAGCAACTGTTAATATTGTATCCAAGTATCATAGTGCCATCTCATATAGAGTGAATGGAGGAAGCAACTGTTAATATTGTATCCAAGTATCATAGTGCCATCTCATATAGAGTGAATGGAGGAAGCAACTGTTAATATTGTATCCAAGTATCATAGTGCCATCTCATATAGAGTGAATGGAGGAAGCAACTGTTAATATTGTATCCAAGTATCATAGTGCCATCTCATATAGAGTGAATGGAGGAAGCAACTGTTAATATTGTATCCAAGTATCATAGTGCCATCTCATATAGAGTGAATGGAGGAAGCAACTGTTAATATTGTATCCAAGTATCATAGTGCCATCTCATATAGAGTGAATGGAGGAAGCAACTGTTAATATTGTATCCAAGTATCATAGTGCCATCTCATATAGAGTGAATGGAGGAAGCAACTGTTAATATTGTATCCAAGTATCATAGTGCCATCTCATATAGAGTGAATGGAGGAAGCAACTGTTAATATTGTATCCAAGTATCATAGTGCCATCTCATATAGAGTGAATGGAGGAAGCAACTGTTAATATTGTATCCAAGTATCATAGTGCCATCTCATATAGAGTGAATGGAGGAAGCAACTGTTAATATTGTATCCATGAGTCATAGTGCCATCTCACATAGAAATAAGGGAAGATAGAACTGTAAATATAGTATTCAAGCACCATAGTGCCATCTCACACGTAGATAAGGAAGGAGAGAACTGTAAATATAGTACCCATACAGCTAGCCTGATACATGCCACCAAGCTGACCGGACCATCACAAGTCCATGTTTTATTCCAAGAAATGTCGTGGAACTTTCAAGTTAGGAAATACCTTTCATCCCAAGGCATCTACAATTTCCGGCAACGTTGGCATTCTCAATCCCTTTTAACACGTCTCAATGATGAATTCTGGAGATAGTAGGCACATATATGTAGAACCATTTTTTCATTCCGTACAGAGATCACAACATATGAACGAAAAACTTAAAAAAATATCAATGGTTCTAATAAAGGTGCATGGCATAGCAACAATAACAAAATGTTTACAACATATTTTGTACCAGCTACTGTTTTTATCCCTGTTTGCGACAGTTTGGTTGTAATATTGACCAACTTAATAAAACCTAATTTTAGGGCTTCGTTAAAAAAAACTATCTTTCAGTTGGTTATTACGTAAGCGTGGATAAAATGAGAGTGAACTAAATTAATTATATTTTGATTAAATAAAAATATATCAAAAATAATAATCTAGAATCCAGCTTTATTAGGTTTGTCCCTTGGTCTATTCTCTCTCTCTCTCTCTCTCTCTCTATATATATATATATATAATATTTTCAATTTCTGGAGAGTATAGAAAATCACACACACTTTAGAAAAATATATACATATATATATATGATTACAGAATCGATAAATAGTTAATGGATTTTGAGGTCTGTCTAAAAAATGGCAATTTCCTAGGTTTTCCCGGCTTAAAGATTTTCTCGACTTTGGGTTTTGGGGACATCCCGATCCCCTGTTTGGGGTCCCCATGGTATATTTGATCATAAAGTATTACAGTACCCTTTTTGGTTAAGGGACAAAATTTAAACTTACTAGGTCTCCTGGGGTTCGAGATTTTTTTTACTTAGGTGGAAAAATAGAGAATTAAATTCCACCATATAGCATGAATGAAATAATATACATTGTTGCAGAAACTTTTAGAAAATAGGAACATCTCTGCCCAGCAAAGAGTAAAACAATCATTTTATCCTTTTCTAAGTTCCTCAATTAAAAGGATACATATTTGGTTATATCTCAGATACTATTGGTTTGATAAAAATATATTTTTGAATAAAAAATTTGTATTTTTAATATTACCACCACATTTACAAAAATAATTTAGTTTCTATCTCAAATAGTTTAGGAGATATGATAAAAATTGGAAATATTATTCAATGTAAGGTACCCTCAAATTCATTTTAATTGGAAAGTGAGAGTTACCGTTTTGTTTATAAAGCTATCCAGTGCCTAAATAAGAAATTTAATCAAAGTCGCTAGAGCGGAATTTAAAAAACAACAACAATTTAATCTCATTTTGCCCTTAAATGAACTACCCTAAGAAATAATAAATCGAAAATCCAGTTCCTCTAGGTTCTCTATCATGGTATATACTATAAGTGTGCAAAGTTCCTGTTTTTATGTCATTTAGGGGTTTCTAGAGGGTGCGGAAAGACACACACACACATACACACGCACACATACACACACACACACACACACACACATTAGAAAATTATATAGAAATAGGAAAGAGTTGTTACAAATTTTTATTCTGAAATTTGACTTTAATGTGAATAACTTTTATAATTATTTCACATTTTAATAACTACCATTTCAGTGTTGTCATCACAATCAATTGACTTAACTAAGACTTAACTTCTGTTTCTAGAATTTTCTAATCTTACAATGATTGCGAATACGCGGGAAAATATTTAAAATGTCTATTTACTTTATAGTAAGGTAGATTATGGCAAATATATGGCTGGATCGTGACACGCTTACTTTTTTGATGTTGCAGGTATATACACACTATCAGTGAACAGTTTAATGAACAGAGGATTCATGAAATCATCATTCCTTGAGAAATGAAGATCAAATTCTTAGGGTAACATGAATTGAGGATAAACAGAACAGTGATTATTTAAAAATATAACGGAAAACCATCTGTGTTTCATATGTGGAACCTGTGGTTCAGATATGAAGTGCTCAGCTGATAAACCAAACGAAGAGGTCCTGCACTATTACACAAGTATCATGAAAAACGTTAACGAGGTATGTGAGATGTTGCCTACTGGTTGTATGACTACTGGCCCTGAAAGTCCAACTGGGCCACTGAACAAGCAAGCATAGCTCTACAAGTCTTGTAGTTTGCTGTGAGCTTGACAGAAAATCCCTCTGCATTTCGAAGGTGGATGGTATCAGTGCCTGAGTTGGCAAGGGTTCTACAAGAGTCTCAGAAATCTTCTAGCAACCATGTGAATGAATTCAACCATCATGAACAAGGCATAGTATATCAATAAAGGTTCAAAGAAGAAGTTAAACAAAATGATTGAAGATATAGTGTAATTCGGTAACCAAGACTGTTAAGAATTTATGAATATTTATAATCATGAATGTGTCGATGAAGTGGTTGCAGTGTCAGTCCATACAATAGAGAGACTGGGGATGGAGCAGTATACTAAATATATTATGGAAGTACTAACTAACAGATCTGCATCAATTTACAGCCTGATCAAGAAAAACAGAATACTACTTTTCAAGCGTCCACATAAAAAATCACAATCTTAAAAAAATATATATATTATGACATCAAAAGTGATTACGACCTTTTCAGCCAACCCTTCATATCGTGTAAAGGGTGTCAAACTTATCCTGGAGAGTTTTTTGCTCAAGAGAACCATCCATGGCACCATCCGTCTCCTTCCATGGTAAACTTTGACAACCTAGTAGTAAATCTGAGCTATTGGGGAGTATTACACCAAAAAAAGGGACCACTGTACTTCTTTTTGATGTCAACATCTTTGATGGTGCTATAATTCATGAACTGAATAGGAGCAAGGTTAGCACATTTCAACAATACAGAAAAATGGTGTTTTTACCTTGGGTACCAAGAAAACTTCTTAGCTGTTTTAGAGTGGATATAATTTGGGATACGTACAGTACATATCTGGAAGTTTGAAAGTTTCCACACGAGATAAGAGGGGGAGAGATGTACAAAGGAAAGTGGCCCCTCAGGCAAAGCTGGTTGTTAATTTTGAAGACTTCTTACGTGACTCTAAAAATAAAGAAGTACTATTTAATTTCTGGCAAATGAGGGGCAAGTCAGCAAATGGCCATATGAAAATAAAGTGCATGTAACATCTGGAAGATCTGTCATCTTTACCGGTAAAAGTAAGAAAATCTCATACACTGACCATGAAGAAGCTGATTCTAGGATGTGTCAGCATCTTCTGAATGCTGTAAGAAAAGGCACAAACTCTATCTCGATCAGCACGGTGGACACAGATGTCATAGTTATTCTGTTTGGATTACTTTTCAACACATCTGAGAAGATACAACAAGATACCTAACATCCAGTTCTGGGTAGCCTTTAGAAAAGGGAAAAATTTTAGGTACTGCCACATTAACTATATTTACTTATTGCTTGGCCTTGGAATTTCAAGTGCCCTGCACTTCTTTCATCGCCTTACCGATTCCGACACAACATCACAGTTTACTGGCAAAGGAAAAAGGTCAGCCTGGAAGATCTGGAAATCAAATTTTCCTGCTGTTACAAAGAAAAGCTTTCCTTTCATGTGCCAGTGAGCCTTTTAAAGCCGTGGACCCGATGACAGACACTTTCACTCAAATATAACATTTTTCTGCCTTCTGTATGATCGTACATCTACTGTTTGTCGAGTGAATGAACTAAGATAATAACTTTTTACACAAGGGAAAAATGTGAAGCTTATGCAGAACCTTCCACCAACTCAGGGTGCATTGTTTCAATATGTGTTTTGTAGCACATACCAATCTAATATCTGAATTACAAGTTTGAATTCCCTGCAAAGTATTCACAGCTCTGAAGGTTTTGGGTGAACGAAATTAGTTCATGGAAATTGGAAACCACGGTTGATGACCCTACCTGAAGCCACTAGGACAGGTGTGTGAAACTCAAAAAAAGTGAGGGGCGCATTATATCATTAGTAGGCATTGCGGGCCGCACATAGGCTTATTATATTATACAATTTAAATGTTTATACAAAATCAAAAAGCTTTTTTTTTCTTGGGCCTCTTCATTCTTAAGGTATACTGATTTCTACATAAATATTTTATTTCAATGTGGATGTAAAAGGCAAATTAAAAAAAAAACAATGTTTAAATGTCAAATTACAACTTTTAAGAAATTGCTAAATAACAAATAAATATTCAGAATTGATAAAAATAGAATTGATAGAAGGATTAAAGTAAGTTAAGAAATTAAGTTGAGAAATGAATTATAAAGACAATATTAAGTTAACTTGTCAGAAAGACAAGTTAACTTAATATTGTCTTTATAATTCATTTCTCAACTTAATTTCTTTACTTACTTTAATCCTTCTATCAATTCTATTTTTATCAATTCTGAATATATATTGTTCCTTACTAGAATTTAAATATGCTTTTTATGAACAAATAAATAGTTATGACAAATACAGTAGGCCTAATAATAAACTTTATTCAAAACTCAAATATTTTTAATTTGAAACAAAATATCAGGAAAAGTGAAATATCGGTTTTAAATTAGAAATAGCACTTAAAAAACATAACTTTAACTAAACAATTATACTCAACTAAAAATATAATAGAAATATTAAATAAAATGGATTCAACACTCATGTCTTCAAAGACATTAATATTATTCTAACACGTGCAAGAAAAGTAAATAGAATTTACGTTTTAATGAGCTAACATTTCCCCAAAATAAATCTCTATAATTTTAATTACCGTATAAGAAAACGTAAGAATCACAAGCAGTTAGGAATTTGAGATGCTTCATGTTTTGTTGTAAAAATCACTTATAGTTACTTCTTCTATTTCAGTTACATTCTTCTATGCACAGTCGCGTATACTCCTTATAACGAGCTCTTACTAGAAATTATCTTATTATGAAATTGATTTCAATTCGATTTTTAATGCTCATCAAAGTATTTTAACTTCCTCCAATAATTTAGATTTTAGATTTTTTTTAAAATGACACTCTCAACAAGAGATTTAATTCTTCTTCTTATGTGTTTTTAACTAGACCGAAACCTAATTATTTAAAAATAAATAATTTTAACGCACACAAAACAGTATCTTCAAAATAAAAAATGTTAGGTTACTAACGCATGTTTTTAGAAAGGCAATGCTCTTATATCCAAACCGGAAAACCGTATTACCTCCCATAATCCCATATGCTCTATACAAATACAAGCATTAAAAAAATAGTTGTATTGTTTAACTCATTTGTAATAGATTGTGTTTTTTGTGTGTGAAATAGTTCTTACTGTAAAACATTGTACGTAAAAAATAAATATTAATCATTTTTATATTTTATTTGAATATACGACCAAATTAAAAATTGTACTCTTTGTTAGTGTATTTTTTCACAAATCCGTAGTCAATTAAATATTTGACTCTTTGTTAGTGTTTTTTTTTACAAACCTGTAGTCAATTAAATATTTGAGACTCTATTACTGTATTTTCTCAAGCATCCATAGCTAGATCAGGTAAATGTTTTTAGCTCAGCTAGAAAGAAAGATGTGTCAAGCCTGAACAGCTTTAATCTTCCCTAGGACTAGCCAACTCTCAAACCCCCTATTCATCCACAACTCCCCAATACCCTTCACAACCACGTGAGAGCAACTCCTTGAGACTAGATTCTTCTTAAAGTTATTAGTGGTACCCCCGAAACAAAATAAAATAAAGAAAGAAAGATAACTCAAAGGGTATAATGAAAACTAGAAAAAATTAAATTTACTACAAAGTTGAGCTAGTCTCAATTGGGGAAGCGGAGGAGAAAATTATTTTCTCCTTGCAAGAAGCACTTTTTTCAGTTTCATCGCTTGGGGAGATGTTTATAAACTTATAATAGCAAACTAAACTTTACTATTATTTATTTTTGTAAACTGTCTAAATTGAGGTTTGGGGAGACTTAAGTATCATATTTTACCCTTACTTACTTCGCCTCTGATTTCTATAAGACAATATAAAATAGTATATGCTTTTTCTTTATCGCTATCTTACAGGTAGAAAAAGTATTGTGATTGTCAAAAATATCGAGCTCGATATGTTGCTGAATCTTGACGTTTTATGACACCCCGAATCAGAAAAAGTGGTTTTTGAATTGCTGTTTGTCTGTACCTCCGACCAGAGCCTAAACTATTTTACCGATCGGGATAAAACTTGGTATTTAGTGTATTCATAGGGTTGGCCAAGGTTTTTTTGGAATTAGATATACAACCCTAAAATTAAGGGTAGATTACTGAAAGGCAAAAAGAGAAAAGGTCGATTTTCTCAAAATCAGCTCTAACGACTTTGATTAAAATTCATTTCAAAAATTTATAAATATTCTGAACAAATTGACAATGCAAAAATAGTAAAAATTAATGCTTATTTAAGTATTTAGTGATCTACTTATGTATTTTTATTGTCTTGCCATGCACTAATGGCAACGCAACTTCAATCGAGAATAACTCAAAATGGACTAAACGATTACATTATTTTACCAGTTGAAAGTAGTTTTAGCACTCTAACACGTTATTAATGTGAAATTTGATATTAATTTTAACAATTTGTTAAGTTACGGAATGATTTATAAGTAAATATACCGATATCATCTAAATTAAATAGCCATTATTACTATTGCGATTTAAATATTGATTCCTATGCATAACAAAAGAGGATGCTTGAAAAAGAAGAACCTACAAAACTTTCTATATCGATCCCAAGCTTTATTGACGAGCTCAGCTTGACGCTCAAAATACAGACTCACGGAGCCTTATGTCAAAAAAATCTATATAATACATTAAAATTTATATAATAAATTGAATATATATTATACATAATCTATTTTATTTTAAATATAACTTATATCTTATAATATATATCCACACTATATATTAATTATTATTAAATGATAAAGAATGAATAAACAATGTTAAGTTTTGCGTTAACCACAAGAGACCCAGACTTAAGGACATATTATGAATGCCACCATCCTGAGCATGTCGTGTCAGTCTTGTCAGTAATAGTCATTCGAACACCTTGCCCAAAGAATCGAGTAGGCTGATAAGTCGTTAAGAAAAAGGCATGGCCTGCTCCTTACCCAGTTTGTGAAATAACTGGTAACAGGACGTTTGCATGTTTCCTGAGCTCAATGAAGTGAATCAGAAGCAGGATTGCGATGAACATTTCTACTGGGGACTACGCCTACAACCCCATTAGGTCCAGATTCCATACTCAGTCTTAGTGGGTCTACTGACAGATACATTTCTATTATGTAAGTAGGTTTGGGTTCATCTACGGGTACTTAAGATATCACATGGATGAGCTCCTTCCCAAATATTATGTGTACTGGGTCCGACGGTTCATTGATCGGTATGAATTGTGCCTCTTAATATGGTGCCTCAGCTTCGAAGCTTAAAACATTCCCTCGATGGCGAAAGCTATGAGCTTCTTATCGTTGTCAATTTCAGCTGTCGTACGAAAGTTTGGGATGGGTTCCAACCTCTATTTAAACAAATCCGTGAACCTGCCTCAGTGAGTGCGTGTCGGGTTGGGTTTTACAGGGTTTCAGAAAGAACACCGTAGGTTCCAGGTTCACAAGAAAGGGATTGACCATAGTCTAGCTTTGATAGCTAGTTCAGAACCAATTGTCTTCTGACCTATCTGGTGACAACGAAGTCGATGACGTCCATGTATCATAGGGGATTGATTGTAAAGGAAATGGGTGGGGATGGAGGACCATAAGTTACCGGGAGGACCGCTCCAGTGGGGGTTCAACCTGGGGTGAAGGGTTAGTTTCCTGTCAGTGCACTGGTGAAAGAGTTATACAGTGGTTTTTGTGTTGAAGCAGAAGTCACGTTAACGTTAACGGGCCTAGAGGGATTCTGGCCTTGCTTCAGAACTTCCTTCCCCCCTTCTCGAACCTTGAAGGTGCATGCATTCTCTGCTCCCTGTAAGATATTTTAAGCTGGACAGCCCCATTAAGCCAAAGAGTGAGAGCTTCAGCGGTGCAGGCACTTTGGAGGAGATGTACCTATTTAGTGTTTCCTCTGGATATTCACACCTTCCATGGTCACCCCCATAAAACCCAAACCTTGGACTAGCGTGTCAATATATCTTTATGAAACCAAACTAGTAAAATGTCTTATACACACAGAGTCACCGATTGAGTTACTTTACCACCGAGATGCAAAGCACGTGCGAAACTATAAGAGTGTGGAACCTCACAGTATACTCTCTTGGCGTCAGAGAAACGATCAAGTTAGGCAATTTACACTTCACTCTAGTTATACAGTTCCGTTTGCACTGGGAGAGCATAACTTTGATAGTTTTCACAGGGAATTCAATCTTTAGAAGTTCCTCCGGGAACTAATCTAGCTTTGTGTTGTTCATAAGTATCTTGACTACGACTCTACTAATACGCTCTTTTCCCAGCTCATAGGACTAATGCTGAAATCCTATACAAGGCAGAAGCCTATGAAGGGTGCGAAAATTATGCTTTGACCCACCTTGGAGTCACATGTGAGCTTCAGGGTGCCTTACTTTATCAATTTGTTCTTGAAGCTCAGTGTAAATGACCCTTGACACCTTGGAGTAGTCTTACACATCAAATAGGATGATGGAGGAATATTCACGTTGACTTTGTGAGCCATTCCAAAAACACTGGGGTCTGTTTTAGGCGGATAGTGTCTTAAGTTACTACACTTTGGTTTCAACTCCTTCCTACCTTGGTCCAACGGAAATTCACCGAGTGTCGGGACACCTTTACTGTCACTTACACTTCTTAAAGTACTGACTAATGGTTAGGAATACCTACCAGTAACTTCTTGGTGTTGCAAGCTATAACCCTCTAGCGGGATGGGGGAAGGTTATTGATACGATTTGAAACCCATCATCCTCATAATCAGACCCCTAACTTGACTCACCATGCAGCAATAAGTTTGAGTCAAAGCTCAGATCCTTAACGTCCATTGACTCGCACGAGATGTCCACACGCGGTAACCCTCTAAATCAGATGAGAAGTAAACCAGGCATTTCCTTCCACACGACTCTCCTTGGCCAAGAGAACAACGCTTGATACAGGTCTTTTGGACCTCTACAATTACGCGTGTGTCATTGCCACTGCGCATTTTTAATGACAAGACATATGTTCCACACTCTGATAACCTTACGGCCACAGAACTGCTAGGCTCTCCTTGGTTAGGGCTTTGTTTGATATCGTTAAATATAAACCCATCATGATGGTGGAACTTTCACCTTTCTTCCCGGTTTTGGATCTTTAGACTCTTGGGAGAGCCTCCAGAATTTTGAAAATATCTATGGCACCCACCTTTCCAAGAGTTGGAAGGGCTCAGCTGGACTCTCCAGAACTCGCATAGCTGCCAATTCGTTGAGGGAGGGCAGCAATGATCTCCAAGCTAAGGTATGAAGAAACCATACTTGATACCCGGGTGTCCCTGGGAGGGGCCGTGTTGTCACTCACCCTGAGAAAGGCTGGGGACTCTTGGTAGCCATTAGTGGCAAGAATCACATTAGCTAAAGAAGCCCAGTGGATTCTTCGGTGCCAGAATCTCTAACCACGAGAAAGGCTAAATCCTCCAGTTGGCTTCAATTCGTATGCACCTCTTCGGTATATGGAGAGGTCATTCCTGCTGTTAGCTACTGAGTCTCTGGAAAAAGCCTTATCGGAAGACTTGGTTCTCATGCAAAGTAAGGCATCTTTGCTTATACATATAGAAACCTCCCACTTGCTGCAAACATGAGCTCTTTTCGACGGGAGGAACCTTAAGAAACCACGAATGGGAACTATGACTTCCACAGTTAAGTTAGCGCGCCTGCAGCTGCTTGCTTGAGCCAACCGATTCCCCTGACGCTCGATAATGCCTTCTTCCTGTTCGGAGCTGGACACATCCCAACTCCGTCTCTCTTCAAATCGTCCGTTGGTCACGAACTGACCCCAACGCCAACTCCCTTCCTCTTGTTCCTGCTGGGCTTAATCGTTCGTTTCGTAGAATGCTCGTAACGCTCCAAACGCTAAGAACACGTGTGGGAGGCAGGGCAATACCTTACACTCCCTAATATTGGTAGGTGACTGGGTGGGGGGGAGTAGGAGGAAGAAGGGGGTAGAGAAGAAAAGATGTGTGTGTAATGAGTGTTTGAGGGGGCTGTTGATGATTGTACTATTAAATGTACCAAATTAAACGTGACAGTTGAATATTAAAATGAGATTTAGTAGAACTATACATTCTTAACCTTTTTCTTACATACTTTGGTATAATTAATTTCTAACTAAACTTTAGTATGTTTTAATGTTGTTGTTTTTTTGCATGTGGCATATTTTACCGTAAGAGATGTATTTAGTTCGGTAGCTGTGTATGACTACATTTATCCTCTCCGTGGGAATAGAACGTTGTCCAGGTAATGACCACTAACAGGTATTCCAAAATTATTTTGTTTGGAGGAAATCTTAAAATATTTTGTAAAATATTGGTAAATCATATTTGGATGACATATATTAGGTTCGACAGGGGTAGATTACAGAATATACTTATACATCAGTAGGGTTAGTACGTAACAATTAATTAATACTTTCGAATAAAATATTTCAAGATTTTTTTACTTTGCCTATTAATATTCTTACTAACTTCACGCTTATCATTATTACCCGTAGTTTTCTCTTCATCAACTTCGGATGCATGAGCTCTCTTAACATATCGTCCAAAAATTATGGGCTGACCAATAAAAATCCATCTTTAGTTAAGTTCTTGTGGAACTAGTACGTCTGGTACATAGCAAATAAAGCCAAAAGCTGTACTTTTTGATTGGAATATGCTACTTTCTATAGTCATACGGGATGTGAAAAAAGACCTTGTCAGATGGGGAGCCACTTGAAAATCCGTGCAGGACACTATAATGCATCCCATTTATGACCACCATTTTAGTTTTCTTAATTCGATTGTATCTCAGCTCCTAATATTTCGATATAAGTTTTTTTTTTGTTTGAAAGCTCTTGCTATGATGGAACTAATTTGTCATATATTTATTTCTAAGACTTAAGGGTGCTACATAGGCAGATAGAAATACCTCGTCACCTTTTGGGAGTAAAAAAAAAATCAACTCTTCGCTTTACCTATCTTTCTTTCGGTAAGTTCGTAACAGATTAGTGAAAGAGGAAGGACGAAAGACTTGTCACTCAAGGCCGGGATGATTCATTCACCAGTAAAAGCGATAGCTTGGCTTATATTTCACAACAGCACACTGGCTTGATACACAACCAATCTACTTCCAAATTTAGACAGTGATCGAATTGTTTAAAAGAAATAAGAACATTACTATTTCAAGCTGTTAGTAATGCTGCTCTTGTATATTAAATCGTGATTTATATTCATGTACATAAAATAATTAATTACTTACATTCATGTACATGAATTAATTAGGTGCTTATAACTTTATTTTTTAGCTTTATATCTAAATATTGCAATCATTAGGTTAATTTTCCACAACCATCTAACTACCTGTTATGGATTATTTGCATGTGCACTAATTAAAAGTTTAATTTTAAGGGAATTGTACCCGCATTAACGAAGAGCGTGAGTGGAAATCGAACATTCAGGACAAAATCCCCCTCTATACACCAAACCGGAGTTCGAACCTTAACTTCCATGTTATTGGCAACCAATTTTATTGTTAGAGTGACGCCTTAGATCATTCAATCCTTTGGTTAAATCCCAGCCGGACAGTAGATTGAACGCTTTTAATATTTGGATTAAACATCTTATAAAACCACGAATAAAAAAAAATAATAGCCCTCTCCAGTGGGGACGTGAACAAAATAATATCTCTAGTCTATTATAATTTACTGGTGATGGGTAGGTTGGGGCTGGAATTCTAGTCATGTGCTCTGAGATTGTTTGCCTTCAATTATTTTCCACTCTTACTTTACACAAATGGGGGTATAATACCTCTGATTGATAATTTCCACTTTCTTCTCCTTTAGTTCAATTATTGTATTTTTAGGGAATTCAACATTATTTAAAGGCAAAACGAGCATCACCTAACTAAATGTTTAACAGGTCCACAACAGTTAACTTTTTTCCCCCATTTTAAAGGTAAGTGGTGGTGAAAATTTTTATTGTATAGAACGTTTATCTATTGTTGGTACAATATTTTGATTTCTAGTTGGTATAGTTTAACAACTTTATAACCTATCTTTATAAATAATATTAGATAAGAAGGTGTAGGTAAGCGTGACATTTCAATTACTTATTAGTTATACTCATAAAATAATTACAAAATATTATGCTTGTGTTTTGATTTATTTCAATTTTTTCATTTATAGCATAGTTTGTATGTTTCCAAATATTCCTAAACCAACAAAAATATATTACAATAGCTTTCAATAAGCTTGTGTGGATATAGTTTTTACATAAGTTATATAAAAAATTAGATTAATTTGTTCCTGTGAGATTAAAATAGCTTTAACTTTATATTTAACATTGAGAAAAATCTGTTATTTCAATTTATACGTAGAGAGCCTAAACAAGTATTGTTGTGTTAAATATATTTTAACAACCTAATAAAGTTGAAGTAAATATAAATATAGAATTAAATTTAGGCAAGGAATACCCACTATATATGTACACGTGATGAAAGGCAACAATGCTCACTATACGTGTACACATGACGAAAGATACCAATGTCCACTATACGTCTACACCTGATGAAAGGTAGCAATGTACATTAGGCTTTATGTGTACACAGTACACCTGATTAAAGGTGGCAATGGCCAGTATACGTGTACAACTCATGAAAGGTAATAATATCCACTTTATGTGTAGAGCTGATGAAAGGAAACAATGTACACTATACGTGTAAACCTGATGAAAAGGAACAGTTTCCACTATATGTGTATAACTGATGAAAGTTAACAATGCCCACTATACGTGTACAACTGATGAAAAGTAGCAATGACCACTATAAATGTACAACTGATGAAAGTTAACAATGTCCACTATATATGTGGACCTGATGAAAGTTAACAATGTCCACTATATGTGCAGACCTGATGAAAGTTAACAATATCCACTATATATGTGGACCTGATGAAAGTTATCAATGTCCACTATATATGTGGACCTGGTGAAAGTTAACAATGTCCACTATATGTGCAGACCTGATTAAAGGTAATAATTTCCACTATATGTGTAGACCTGATGAAACTTAACAATGTCCACTATATATGTGGACCTGATGAAAGTTAACAATGTCCACTATACGTGCATACCTGATGAAGGGTAATAATGTCCACTATATGTACATACCTGATGAAAGGTAATAATGTCCACTATATGTGCATACCTGATGAAAGGTAATAAATAACCACTATATGTGCATACCTGATGAAAGGTAATAATGTCCAGTATATGTGCAGACCTGATGAAGGTAATAATGTCCACTATATGTACAGACCTGATGAAAGGTAATAATGTCCACTATATGTGCATACCTGATTAAAGGTAATAATGTCCACTATATGTGCAGACCTGATGAAAGGTAATAATGTCCACTATATGTACAAACCTGATGAAGGGTAATAATGTCCACTATATGTGCATACCTGATGAAAGGTAATAATGTCCACTATATGTGCAGACCTGATGAAAGGTAATAATGTCCACTATATGTACATACCTGATGAAAGGTAATAATGTCCACTATATGTGCATACCTGATGAAAGGTAATAAACTGATGAAAGTTAACAATGTCCACTATATATGTGGACCTGATGAAAGTTAACAATGTCCACTATATGTGCAGACCTGATGAACGGTAATAATGTCCACTATATGTGTATACTGTTCATGGTGAACAATCCTGTCAGTACTGTTAGTTTTGCTCGTTGACTCAAACTCATCTAGAATGTTAACTATTTGTGGCCCAGCCAGCATCCACCTTTTTAACATGGCTGGATCTTGCAACAGGTACACACCACAATTTTTTTATGAAAGAATTGTTTTATTCACGAGACTTATCCACAAATAGTGAAGAAAAGGGATGTTTGGTTTTGTGGATAACAAAATGACCAGTTCTAAAGTACTCGTGTACACTGGGTGCTGTGTCTTTTAGTTCTTTTAAGTATTTTATGTGGATTACCAACCAACAAGTATAGTGGAGATGATCCATCAGGAAAATCCAAGGTGCTAGTTTCTTCATTATTTGGGTGAAAAGTTCATAGTTACCATCCCTAATCGACCTAACAAAAGATAAGACAAGTATCTCCAAGTTTAACACGAAAAACCAGAATCTAAAGTCGGTAAGTTTGAAAGTTTTTCTTCACTCCATTCTTCAAATGATACTTTTGGGTCTTCTATTGTAAATGCATCTTTGAGCAGATTGTATAAAACAGCAGCGGTATTTTGATGAATTGCCCTTGTTTTTGTTACATGAGTAACTTCAAGACACGTTTCTGCTCCCGCCTCTGTCTTGATTCCAGGATTTGCCACCAGAATAGCCCAGCCACTACCGTCAAGAATCTGGCCAAGCACCTTCAGAAAGCCTGCTTAATATTAAAAGCTTCAAACATGGCTACAAATATGGATTCACCACAGAATTCAGGCCAGTTCCACTTGATGGATTTAGTCAAGGCAAATAGAGGTTGATCCACACATATGACAGGAGTTTGTCTTGGATTTAAAAACGTTGTAATTTTTTCTTATTTGGTCCAGTCCGTGCTTCAGCATTGACGGCGAAGAAGAACTTTCATTGAATAGAGGTAGAAGAGAACTATGTGTTAATTCAAATTATGAAGAATCTGCCTTTGAAGTATAGAACGCTGCCCAGGAAGGATCTAAGGGCTCATATTTTCTCTCGGTAATAATATGGTCTAGCCATTCCTGTTCAGTTTTCCACTCGGATCCAAATTTAGAAGTTGACATATGAGCACATGTGACCTCGCTTGCTATTGGAACAGGTTGTTGCTTGGAAGGCAGGATTATAGTCTTGATAACTTTGTAGCTGTCTGGAAGCTCTGACACTTTCCTGTTACTTTGATCGAAACATGAAATGCTTGTGGCGAAATTACGAGGCTCACCAACTTCTCCTTCGTCGGGAATTTGAAAGATAGAAATTACTGTTCCGTGAAAAGATTATTCTTAAGTTGTGCTGCTGTAGTTATGATCAATGTTATCGTAAGCACCAATCACAAATAGGCCATGAAGCAAATTTGAGGTGTATAGGGCACCTTCATCTTGAGCTCTCTTAATATCCAAATAAGCCAGACTTGCTGCTATATCCATAATTCTCTTTGGTGATATTGAGAGGCCTCTTTTATGCATGCTTTCAATTATTGTATTATTTCGTGTTCTTCCAAATATATACAGGCTCATGTGCAATGGAACTGGTGGTTCATGACTTTTCTCATGATGAATAATGTTGCCTCTTGGAATATTTTCACTGTGGTTGAAAACCATTAATTGGCTGATAGTCAAACAAGGCTGAGTAGCTTTAGTCACATTCTCTGCTGAAGCATAACCATGAATTAAAGAACACACTAAAGCAAGAAGTGCTGGAGGAACACTTGTAGCTTTTTGACCATCGTTCAGATGACCATCAAACGTAACTTTTTTCTGGGCTATGATCTTTCTAATTTGTTTAATAAATCCTTCACATGCAACAGCATCATCATTATCAAGTTTTTCAGAATGAACATATTGAAAAATATTAGCACCATTACGATAAAGGAAGTAATCTCTGCCTGAAAGTTGAGCTTTGAATTGTGAGAGGTGATCGAGAATTCTTTCACGTGAAAGGGTGATATGTGTGTTTGGAAGGTCTTTACTTTCCACTCCCAGAAGATTTGCAAGACTGTTTGTATATATAGTCTTTAAGTGAGCCATTTTGATTACAATCTCAGTATTATCAGATTCAGAGGCCTTGTTTCTCTCTCTTATGAAGTGTGCAATGGAAGCAAATGCCATACTCTCACAGATAGAGTTTACCTCTTCTTCTTTTATCCCAGTTGATGTTCTCAGACAATTGGTCAGGTTTGCGTAGCACTTCGAGTGGTACTTTGCTTCCTTAGCAACCAAATAGCCACCCTCTAGGTATGCTTATCGGCACATTTCTTAAGTTTATTGTCTTGTAGAGAAGCAATCTTATATAGAGGTTTTTGAGTAGTGCCCTTTTGATTGCATAAAAAACATATTTCAGCTTTCATTTTAATAAATTATGTGGAACAACGCGTATTCCTTGTTTTTTTTAAATCTGGCTCTAATAAAGCCTGTGGACTGTTCTCAGGTGAATCATTTGGCAAAGAGGATGCACGTTAGCGTTTCTTTGCCCTGGCTAGTTTTGTTCTGTTGAAGTTAAGCGCATACTTTTTTTTTATGCCATTTTGCTTTATTTTTTTAATGTTATTTCTATACCTTCACCTTCATTTAACTTTTGTACATCCAAAACATGGGGCAATACACCAAGATTATGAAATTATTTAACATTTTCTTAAAAATTTCTGTTGTCAGCGCCAACAAGTTGTTTTTCAGTGTGAAAGGCTGGATAAATCAAGTCTTCATCACTAGAATTTTGACAAATTAAACATTTGGACCAATCTATGACACAAAGCTCAGGTGGTGATTCAAAGTTAACATTTGCAAGCTGCAGGTGCCTTGAAGTCATTTTGAGAATGATTCAATTCAGTTTAATCTGCAAAAAAGAAGGTTAAGTGATTTACATGAGCATAATTTTAAATCAGAATGAAATAAAATATAAGAGAAAACACACACAAAAAACAAAAACAAATAAAATAACAAGACGATCACTAAAATCAAGGTAAGTATTTTTAACTACGCGGAAACCTTAAGTTTAGGGAAAAGTAAATAGATAAAAATATTGTACTCAAAAGAGCTTTTGAACAAAAAAAGTAAAATTAAAATCGAACTATTAGGAGCTGAGATAAAACCAATTCTAGGACACCAAAATAGCGGCCATAAATAGCCTATATTTTAGTGTTGTGCACGGATTTTAATGTGGCTCTCTATCTGAAAAGGTCTCTTTCAACCTCATTTATGACACAGAAAGTGGCATATTCCAATCAAAAAGTGCAGCTAATTTGATGTACCAGACGTACTAAACCCCAGACATGGGCTCGCGGGGCCCCCAGTATTCTGTGAAACCCTGGCTGGTAGGTAATCACTGCCTTGGATGCTATCTACACGTCGGACTAGCAATGAGATGACGTGACGATAGTGATTATGAAGGTGTGGAGCCAGTGGAAATATTAAACCTGAATTAGACAGATCACGGTGACCACAGGAACAGTTTCCATTTAGGAAAAAATACCTATAGTACCACCGGGAATCGAACCCGAGACTCCAAGATCAGTAGACAGAGGTTATTACCACTGGACTAAGAAAGCGGTAATTAGTACATTATATTAAGAGCAAAAACACATATTTTCTTAGACACATAAACAACCGACTAATAAAATACTCTACATAGTTGTCCTGACATTATTTTACGAGCAATTAGTATATATATTAAAAATGTCGATTTAACAATGTATGAACGAGAGTGGGTATCAGTGAGTCAAATGATAGCTTCATTCTCCATCGGTGGACTAAATCAACTCTATATTATACATTTCATTTAATTTATATTATGTGGGCCATCACAATATGTAGGCTATCACACATACACACAATAATTATTTACTTTAATTAACTACTTAAGTTACATTATTATTGAAATAATGCATGTAAATAAACTTTATTGAATATCTCAATCCATATAAAATGGCACTATCTTCTCCAACAGACGAAGGTGCTCAGTCGGTTGTAATGAAATAGTATTAAAAAAATATAAATAACCTTTTTCCTTTCAGTGTGATAGATAAATGTGTGTATTATTATTTATCTTTATTTATATAATTGTGTTTTTGTTGGGCGCCACCCCTAATATCTAGGGGAAAAATAATAATTAAAAGAAAGAAAAACAACGTACCTTGGTTAATTCAGTCAGTGGCACTATGACTCTCAAACTCGAGACCACTGGGTACACTTAAAACTAAAAAAAACATGAACAATTTAGATAAAAATGGATTGTTGAAGTAAAATGTAATTTAGGCTACAAATAAAAATAAATGTATAAAATAACAATTGTTGGCACTTTTGTGGATTTATTGTTGTTCCCCTTTTACCACATCCAAATCCTACCTATGGAATTCCGGTAAGTTATAATTCTAATTTAACAAAGTATAGAACAGTATTGTTGAAACAAAAAAGAAGAGAGAAAAAAATATACAATCAATAAAATTAATAATTAGACATAAAATAAAATGTTAGTTGATTCTCTGCATTAGTCTGTCTTTCTGGAAGTAAATGAATTCTGATTTATATAGGAGAAAGAAAAAAAAATATTGCAATAATTGAAAGTTGAAGAATTGGTTTGACCTCACCCATGAATAATTTGTCCATATTGAAACACCACTTCAAATTCTTCCACAATTTAAACGAACATAAATAGTATAGTTCTTGCACACACACATAGCTTCCCATTTTTTGCTACTTTTACTTTAATCCACAACCTTTGATTCACTATAAAATAATTTGAATTGGGAGCTCCACAGATTTGGCTCCATGTTGGACCAACAACCAGGAAGAAGACCACTCTACTATTCAAAAACCTTCCAATATTTCAAATTTAAAAATGTTCTATTCTTACTTCCAAGTCCAAAGAGAAAGCTAATATATATATATAAACGAAAATAAATTGTTGGCTATGGACTAGGGAGAAAATGAAATGAAATGCAGGTTTAATATAAATATTGAAATATAACCAATTGAATGTGAATAATGTTTTATAAAGAATTAAATGTCTATTTCCTTCTGTCAAAAATTGAACAGCCCACTTGTTTTTCTTCTTTTCTTCTTCTTTTACAAATCACGAGGTCCGCTACTCACTTGTATTGATAGAACTGCGCATGCGTTAAAACAAACATGGTCGACTTTAAAAATGAATACAAGAGTCAAACACACTTCTTAAAAGGATAATTAATATGTTTAATAAAAGGTAAGTGTTCTTCCTTAAGTCAAAATTCCTTATTTAAATTATTTAAAACAATGTTTTACGTTGTTCCTTCCTTCCGTCCTTTTAATTTATTTAATATATGTAAATAGTATCATTAGTCAGGCCAGCAACCAGCTGGCGAACTTCGAAGATTTCACACGAAAATAAATTGGAAATTGTTCACAAAAAGTAGAAAACATAGGGAAATACAAGGTAGGGTGGCAAATTACGTCACACGGTATGGCTCGATTGCGGGCTAATGATATGGAGTTTTTTAAATAATAGTTTTTTCATAATTTTCAATAACTCAAAACTGACACCAGTCGTCTCGTGACTTAAGACACTCTCACGTTTGGACTGAGTGAAATGTTTGGAGGAGTACAAAAAACTACTAAATGCATGGAAGGAGGTTTTTCACGTGTGATTTTCTCATCCTTCTTTAACAATGAGTGTTCATTTCTTCTTATACTAAAAATTGCTTTAGTTTTTATTTGTATGTATGGCCCTACACGAAAATTGCAAGGAGGGTTCAACAATTTTCAAGGATGTCTGGCCCCCACCCGCCCCCAGCCTCACCCCCATCTAAGCACATGGCTTTACACAAGGGCGTAGAAATGGGAGATTATCAAGGGGGCTCCATCCGTGGAATTTCATTGACCCCCCAGGGTGGGTCCATAGAAATATACTTTTAAGAACTTTTATTGGCTAAAGGTAAAGTAACAAACATTTCCAAGCTGACCTTCCTCCCAACCCACAAGAAAAATGATCTTCTTACACCCAGCAACTTGATATACGAACATCGCCTGACTAGACTCTATTATAGAAACACTATATGCACACATAAAAGCACATTTTTTTCCCTTTATAAATCATATAGTTTGTATATAAATAAATTAAATTTTTTAAATAACTTTTATCTCACAATTTAAAAATAGGTTTGTAATTTACTATAGGCGATTTATCATTAAAAATATTTTATTAACGCAATTATTTATTATCTAATGTCTGATTAAGTTTTCCATTAATTCCAGTAAACGTGTGTACTTATTAATGGACCCTTAGTTTTCCCTTAAAGGTAGCAAGTTTACCTTGAATTATTCTACTATCAAATTAATACTGCTGCCATTCATAATATAGTAAGTGTAAGCCTGCATTCTTTCCGCCATTTAAAGCGGGCCATTCTAGAAAGAGGTTTCCAAATGCTCCAGTATTTTCACTTATTACTGATAAATTCTCATTTCTCCAACCACATTATTGGCGTATAATTAAATACAATTGATTTGATTACATAATTCTAGCTGCTCAGTAATTGTCCAACAAGTCCTAGACCACAACACTCACTGGTATATAGTTGATAAGGTTGTGTGACTCTTGGCTGTTTGGTAAATCATGAAACAAACGGTTGATACGACTGTGTTGACAATACATACGCTAGACAACAAAACAAACTGGACTGGAAACTTTACTACAAATAACTAATGCACATTGCAAACAATTAATTGATTCTAGCTTATTACTGGTAAATATTGTCAGCGGAGCTCTGTGGTTTCACGGTTGAGCTGATACTAAGCTAACTATAACTATAGTTCTTGTTTAGTCGAGATAGTCGATTGAATGAACCATCATTTCGAAATCGAGTATATTACTACAATACTTGTGCTGGATTTTACTGAGCTGATATTTATTATCAACAACATCAGACCCACCTTGGTGGCATAGTTAGCTAACGCCCTAGTATCGTGTTGAGCTAGACTGCCGAGGACTAGAAGATTGAGGTTCGAATCTCACTCAGGTAAACTGGGGTGTTTTTCTATAAATGGTTTTCCACTCTCCCTCCAAATAAATGTGGGTTCACTTCCTCTATATTCAACCTTCCCAACAACTAGCCCACTAGCTTAATTAGTTCTTAAGCTTATAGCCTGAACGGGTAGTAGGACGCTATGCTAAGTATTATTATTATGCTTATTAATAGCAGCTCTATATCCTTTGGATTTGGCTATGAAAGATTTCTATTTTAGGTACAAGGCTTTGTTTGCATCTAATTTCTATTTTTGTAATCACAGTTTCATTAGTTTGTTTGAAATGTATCGTCTATTTGGGCTACTCGCATAGTTGCACAATTGCAGTAGGGATGAATAAAGCAGAATTTTGAAAAACTATACCATAATTTGTGAAAATGGAACGGAGATATTTAATTTTGAAAAACAAACAAACAAGTACACTTGACCAAGATTCCAACACAGACCTCCTAGTCAAAGAAAAATCGAAATAGTAGAACTTGACGTTTTTTGACCATATGGAAATCACTATGGGCCAGTTACATTTATGTTAAATATTTAAGAAATATTTTTTTAAAAATTTTATTCATATTAATAACTTGATTTTTTGCGTGAACAGCTCTGCATCAAGTAGTCATATAATATGTTGATACATTAATATTAATAAAAAGTATAACAATCTTATTAATGAAATTGATTCAAATAAAGCATATATTGAAAATTACAATAAATAAAAATAGAAAACGTGATGAAAACAATATAACGATAAAGTTAATATTGAGGTATGATAAATAAGAGTAATTAACAAGTAACATTTTAAAATATAAAATTATGGTTCTATGAACAATTCTTCAGTTGATAAATTAATATGATAATTAGAAACTACTAGTAAATAACAATTAAGAGCGTTTATCATAACAGGCCCAAATCATATCCCGGCTTGA
This sequence comes from Timema poppense, assembly GCA_902141375.1. NCBI lineage: Eukaryota > Metazoa > Arthropoda > Insecta > Phasmatodea > Timematidae > Timema > Timema poppense. The sequence goes on from CABFOV010004193.1 coordinate 40,558, forward strand.
TGACTGATTTACAGAGGAGGAAGAAATTCAGCTAACCCTCACACTGTGTAAACTCACCGCCAAGGTGTAGCTTCAATAATCATAACTCTCAGAGGATTAAATAAAAATAGAAATATAAAATGTACAGACAAGTGGTTGCCTTATGAACATATTCTAACTATATTAAACCTATAGCCAAATGACAAACTATCATTGATATATCATTTTAGCAAACATTCTAATTGATCTTTCATAAGGAGAGAATTAATATAATATAAGTCAAGACTTAGATATTATCTTTTATAATTTATGAAAGTATGGTTCAAATTAGATAATTGATAAATGAACTATTGCGTATAATTGACCTTATGATTAACCCTTACAGTAAGTTATCATACTTCGGTATTAACTATTTATATTTACAACGAGTGCTGTAATATGAGTCAAATAAGCACAAACTGATAACATGACATAATACACAATTAATTGACCACATAATTAAAATGAAAATAAAAGTAAAACAAGTATAACAGTAACGAAATAGTTTATAAAGTTAAATATAATATGTAATATCAGTCTAATAGGAATGAACTAATAACATGACATAATATACTATTAATTAGAATTATTTTAAAATGAAAGTAAGATTTAAACAATTATAACAGTAATGAACTAGTTATGAAAGAAGTTAAACTATGGGACAATATAAAACAACAATTTAAAATAAGTTATACAAAATTGATAAGTGTTTTGAATTGTAACTATCAGTGTTCAAGAAGTTTACATAAAGGTTTAATTTAGTTTGATAATAGTCTAAGTCTTATCTGATGTTTTTGGTCCCAGTACTCCTTTCGGTGTTCCAGTATGTGCTGGTAATCACTGGAACGTTATTCAGCCAACATGTTTTGGTACTAGAAACAACGTACCATAATCATGGAAGTCGTTAGAATGATGAAACACAATGTGTTGCTACGACCTGTAGATGTTGACCTTAATTATCAAACTAAATTCAACCTTTATAGAAACTTCTTGAACACTAAAATGTTACAATTCAAATCACTCATCAATTTTGTATAACTTGTTTTAAATTGTTGTTTTAAATTGTCCCACCGTTTAACTTCTTTCATAACTAGCTCGTTACTGTTATAATTGTTTAACTTCTTTCATAACTAGCTCGTTACTGTTATAATTGTTTAAATTTTACTTTATTTAAAAAATAATTGTAATTAATAGTATATTATTTCATGTTATTAGTTCATTCCTATTAGACTGATATTACATATTATATTTAACTTTATAAACTATTTCGTTACTGTTATACTTGTTTTACTTTTATTTTCATTTTAATTATGTGGTCAATTAATAGTGTATTATGTCATGTTATCAGTTTGTGCTTATTTGACTCATATTACAGCACTCGTTATAAATGTAAATAGTTAATATCAAAGTATGCTAACGTCCTGTAAAGGTTAATCATAAGGTCAATTATACGCAATAGTTAATTTATCAATCATATAATTTTGAGTCATACTTTCATAAATTATAAAATATAATATCTAAGTCTGACTTATAATAACAATAATAATAATAATATACTTTAATGGCGAAGTTAAGGTTACTGTCTTTTCTTAAACATAACCAGCACAATTAAACTGAAGTATAACAAATATATATATATAAAACACAAAAAGTATGGAAAAAAACTAGAGCTAAAATACATATATTATAATCATTGATCTATTACTATAAATTTAATATATAATCATTATTTTAAATTAATTTAATTTTCAAAAAATAATTTATAGCCAAAGTATTGTAGTTAAATATAATATACAGATATAATATAATTGCTGTGCAAAATAATCCTATGTAGGTTTTCAAGAAATATAAATTAATCCTTACTTAAATAAGTACGGCTCTAATTAAATATGGTTTCTCAACAAAAAAATAAAATTTTAAATATAATATAAACATGACATAAACTCGTTTAAGGTATACATACACAAGTAAGGAACGGGTTGATATGCAAATTATTCAGAATTTACCTTAATTTCTTTTTAAAACACTAATATAATTAATCTTCGATCAAAAGGACGCAACAAATTCTTACATTTGTTGTTGTTGTAAACCTTGTTGCTCCGCTCTAACATGACATCATATTTGTTCGTATCTTCATTCTTTTATACTTGCCGTGTTCTTCTGATTGGTTCTCTCAGCGGTAAAACACGTTCAGTGCTCCCCCTTCAGTTAATGGTCCAGTGTTACAAACATAGCCCTGTCACTATCACGTCCCAACTCCCCGAAGACAAACTTTTCTCCGTCTTCTTTGTCTTCCTTGCAGGGATGACCTTAGCAGACGTGAGGCCCCGGGCAAACTTAGTTGGCGAGGTCATCAGGTACCGGTCAGCCCCCTCCTCCCTCTGATAATATAATTTAATTTTTGTTCAATTTCAATATAGTAATTTTCACTCATATACCGATTATAAGCCGTATAAGTTATCAGAAAATACTCTAAAAGGTTAAAATATATATTAATTATTGCTAGAAGCCATATTTTAATACATATTTATGGATGGATTTCTCCCCAACCATTTGCTCGACTTTCTTCCACAACGAACTTGGTCTGTATAAAGGTTCAAAGAATAACTGTGCCAAGTTTGAATTAAATAGCTTAGTGCTTTAAAAAACTATTGTGAAACATATCCACCACTGACAGGAAGACAAATGGAAATTAGGGGAGATAAAAGGGAGAACCAGGTTCACTCCTTCAATAAATCAGACCACATGGTTATGTTTTTATTTGTTTTTATATTCTGACAATATTTGATGGATCGCCTATACCGGGAACCAACTATACCATCACGAAATAAAGAATTTCCCACCCCAACTTGTTTATCTATTTTGTCACTTAGACAAGCGCGTGACCCTCCAAATCATGGATTGCTTCCTGGATGAAATAAGCTAAGTCTGATGGACTGTCACTCAATATTAACAGATATGACTTTACTTTTCTTCTCTCACCTACAGTTTGTCTTCTTGAATTCTTGATCTTTTTTACAACACTTTGAATGTTATAACTCTTAACAGTATTAATGTGAATTGTGGAACCCTATATTAGTGTAAAAAGTTGGTATTTTCTGGGTTAGATTAGATTTGTGACGTATGAGTGTGCGCCACCCTTAGTAAGCAAACGTAACGGACAAGGTGGAATATCAAACATTGACGGCTGTCGACTTAGAGATATGGGTTGTGGTGTCAGCTGGGTGGAATAGCAGTCTTTTCTCGGGAACGGCCTATTGAGTTGGGGACATAATGCGAGTGCATTGAAAAGTGGGAAATATTGTGTTGAATTAGGTACCGATATACACGTAGAGTATTTTTTTCTTTTTCAGGTACGTATATAATTCTAATATATTATGACTTTTGTATCCAAACTATATCCTAATGGTATGTGAATAATGAAATGTATTCTGTTACATTTGTGGCCAGTTCACTTTCAAGTCTCAAGGGAGAGAAATAACGCCTGTGATAAAGGAAGTTTGTTGGCTATATTTTGGATGCAAGCTCGGCGACCAAGATAAATCATGGGTACCCCATATTTGTGGTTGGATAAGTATTGGAAAACATACACAGTATGCCATTTTCTGTGCCAATGGTTTGGAGGGAACCGAAATATCAAACCTCCAACTGCTACCTATGTTTGAATACTATTTATAGTCACACCTATAAATAAAAGCTTGCAATTGTGTACCCAAATGTACCATCAGGGATGAAACCAAAGTCACATAGTGAAGAGCAGCCAGTGCCTCAGAGACAGGATGCAGGAATCGCAGATTGTGAATGTATGAATTCAGATGAATAAAAAAAAAGAATCATGATGAAGAATATGTGCCAACAAATTTATAAAACACTCATTTAATTATCCAGACAGAATTAAATGATCTGTTAGGTAATTTGAATTTCTCTAAGAATAAAGGAGAACTAATCTCTATACTTAAATGATGGAATCTTCTGCATAGAAATGGAAGTGTTCTATTCATCGCAATTGTGAGAAATACCGTTTTCTTTCTTCTCTTCAACATGTGATGTATTATATTTTAGGGCTATTGATAAATTGGTGAATGAAATGGGTGATGAACATAAGTTGGAAGAGTGGAAACTGTTCATCAATTCATCCAAGTTAAGTTTAAAAGCCATTCTGCTTTCCAACGGAAATTATTTACCATCTATAACCATTTGCCATGCAATTCATATGGAAGACTTATAGGAAAATATGGAGCTTTTGCTCAACTGTATAGAGTATAGTAAATACAGCTGGAATATTTTTGAATATTTATAAGTTGTGGCTCTTCTGCTTGGTATGCAAACTGGTTATACTAAACTTGAATGTTTTTTGTGTGAATGAGACAGTCGATCAAAAAATAATCACAATGATTTAAAATATGGCCTTGTCGTGAGCAGTTTAACCCTGGAAAAAATAATATATCAAACAAACCGCTTGTAGATCCACATCTAATATTGTTGCATCCATTACACATTAAACTGGACTGATGAAGAATTTCGTGAAGGCAATGGACCAGAATGGGGAAGATTTTAAATATCTGTAAAGTAAGTTTCCAACAATCAGTGCTGTAAAAATCAAAAAAGGGATTTTCATAGGCCCTCAGATAAGGGGGCTTATAAAGGCGATTATTTTTTATGAATAGTTTTAACTGAAAATGTGGTATGAGACGAATTTAAATTTGTTGTGACAGCTTCCTACACAACTTTAAAACACCCAACTACAGGCAGCTAGTAGAGCAAATGTCTGACGCCTGAAGAATCAAGGGCAGCAACATATCACTAAAATGTACTTCCTTAATCCTCATTTGGACTTTTTCCCAAAAAACCTTGGAGATGTCAGTGATGAACATGGTGAAAGGTTTCATCATGCTATCTCGCTCATGGAGAAAGGTAAATGAACTTCCACCATGTTGGCTGACTACTGATGGCAGTTTAAGAGAGAGAGTACTAATAACCTCAAAAGGAAATCAATCGGAAAATATTTTGTTAAGTGAAAGATATTCTTGTGATTCACTAGCTTATTTCCTTCTGAAAGCCTTAATTAATAAGAAAACTATTAGCTATAACTGGATATTCAGTTAACTATTATTAGATTATTTTTTGGCACAACCTATAGGGGTAATATGCAAATTGCACATGCACTAATTAGTCTAATGGGTTAGGAATTTGGAAGGTGTTTGTTATAAAAAGTGTACCCACAGTCAACTATAAAATTAAGAATTAAAATATAAATATATTTCATTTTCTATCTAATTTTATTTAATATTAAAACCAACAACAAAACTTAATTTATTTTAAAACCTTAAACAATTGATTTAAGTTTTCTCAAAAACCTTAAGTTATAGAGCAATTTCAAAATCATATTCAGACTTAGTGACGTGAAATACATTAGGGACAGCTCTATTAATCTAGAAATAAAAAAAAATCAACATTTTTGTTGATTAGTGAATTGGTCGTTAATGTCGCGATTAAACCCAATCAAAAGTAGTTTTACCATTCACCCCATTTAACCTTATTATCCCAATAAACTTTTTTTTTACCTCGTTTACATCCAGCCCCTTTGTGTAGTGTTCAGTGCACCTAAATAAGAATATAAGGATCCCAGATTCGATTCTCGGCCGATCTGGTACCTTGGTTGTTTTTCTAGTACCAATCTCACCATACGCCTAAAAGTTAGATGCCACTACTAGCCTAAAAGAGGGTGGTTGGAGCTTAAAATATTACAAAAAGGTAGAATGTTTGCAAATTTAAGAAATATTTGAATTATTTATTCAATATAATGAACAGAGGTAAAACAACAAATTACATGGCCTTAAAAGTCAAACTGAAGTGTGTTGGAAAACAAATAAATCATTGGCTGAGTATGCACATGCGCAGTACGTTTGAGATTATATTTCAATATATCAACTAAATTATTATTTTATTTGAAAAAGTATAGAAGAGACCAAATTAAACAATTACTGGTAGTCATACGAGTAATAAAAGATTATATTCAACCTACAAAATTTCAAGTCAGAAAAAGAATACAAAAAATGTAGCTACCCAAATATTTCAAGAAATTACAAAGATACTAGCACTCAAGTGGCAATAGGAAACATTTAGTGTTCCATAACAGAATTTACTTTCAAAAATAAAACCTTTAGCAAAAAATTACAGGTGCCTACACTGATCGATTTCAACTACATAATAAACCTAAGTGTTGAAGATAATCAAACCCATAGCTGTAATATAAAGTTTATATAATAAATAATATATATTTATTTATAGCCATCCTGGCTAGATAATATCCTAGTCCTGAACAGAACTTCTCGTGTAAGTGGCGGATGTAATAGTCTTCGATGCTAGCTGAACGCTAGCTATATATAGGTCTAGTTGATGGATTAGTAGGTGGGAAATTTCCTTATTAGGAAATTGATTATCAGTAATATAACGTCACACGCCTAGCAGCTGGTGGATATGCTACGTCACTTTAGTTACATCCACCAGTTACTTGGTGTGTTGTAGATCCATTTGACTTGTTCCCAAGACACGAACACCATACACATGGTGAGCGGCTGCAGACTCTAGCTACGTTCATTCGGTCACGTAGACCAGTTCAAGAATACGAGAGATGCTACTGTAACTCAGTCGGCCCAATCAGATCATTTCTGGATCCCTCTATTGGAACATGTTGTTGCTGCATCACCCATAGTGTGTTTAGAACTTCTCTTCATTTTAGCATTTGGTGTGAACAGGCTTGTTATGGAAGTCACGCTATTCCATCAGATACAACAAGTGAGTAGAGCACCTCTATTAAACATAATAAGATTACGATATTTAATAATGCTGGGTGTTTGTGAGTAAAAGTCTATTTGGGGTGGTAGTAAACTAGCTAGTCCTGCTAGTATTTGTATGGCAGGATGTCTATATGTATAGGCTTATTTGGGGCGGGCAGTAACATTGTGATATTAGCAGTATAAGCTAATGTTACATTCTCACAGGGGGAATTTATCCCAAAGGTCACCAGCAGTTGTTTAATTAGGCTTAAGTGGGGTTTAAGACTCGCACTCACAAACACTTTCATATTCACTATCATCACATCATTTAATTGCAGGTACGGTGTGTAGACAACATCTTATGGTGTACCCTTTCAACGTTCGGTGCCACCAGAATGGATTATAATCTACATACAGACGACCGAACTCGATGCCATCTCCCTCCCAGTCAGTATTTCCATATGCTTAAAAAGTTTCTCTTTTTTTTCTATTTTACATAATAGGACCTTTTTGCACTTCTTACACCTATTTAACCTTTTACCCCGTGGATCTTAGGCTAGTGATTCCCAAACCCTAGTTCGAAACCCAAATGAGGCTCGCATGTATGTTCCTAAGTGTTACGGGTAGGTCTCAATTCTATTTCAAACATTATAAAATATTACAATTATAAACACTCTATAAAACTGGGACGTTATGAAGAATTATCTCAACGCTAACAATAGAAAGTGTTGGAACAACGTTTGGGAACCATCCTGTACTTGGAATTTCAGATCTAGCTCAAACCCATTTTGATTTGGGAAGTTGAAAAGGCTATCTCCCCTCTTATTAAAAAAAATAGTCTACCTCTGTGAAAATGAATTTTCAGGTCTTATAACGATAAAAATCCTCAAAATGACATGCTTTGTACTCTGCCCATTAACATAGCACTCAAACTCGAGGTGGCCACCTACAAAATGAAGTAGCTTCATGGTTGTCAGTGATAAAACTCTTATTTTTGACACTTACTCATTTTTTCATGGGGACATGTGTAATTTTCTATTTGTGAGATTAAGATTTACTGAAATGGATTCAATTTTATTTGATAACATTTGTCGATACTAAATAAAAACTCAAAATAACTCTTCCAAATATTGAAAAAGCATTGTATTAGTCACTGAAATGCTTTATTTTGGTCAATTATTGAACATTGCAACAAAGTCACATTTTCATTAAAACTATTTGTTTGGTTATAAGATTATTTAATTAATAGTATAGTATTTATTTAATTTGATTTACGTAATCGCCCTGCTCTAAATTGAGATGCTTGTTTAAAATCAACATAATAGTGTTGAAAGAAGTGAGTGAAAATAACTATTAAACATTATGGCGAATCCTATGTCAACTCGAAACAAGTTGTCCTCGCTGTCTCTTACATCTCTTACATACATTCTTTGATTGAAGGAATTAATCTCCTAGGTTGGGTAAACATTTATTGTTATCACTCACTAACATTCACTCGATCACACTCACTCTATCCTTCTCAATCTTTCAAACTCACTTTCTCATACTCACTTTCTCCCACTCACTTTCTATTACTAACAAGCTCAATCTCACACTCACTCATATACACAATCACAGACTCATACACTCACTACTCACTCTCACATTTTCTCAATCCTTCACGCTTTTTCTTTCTATACCTTATATTAATATCGTGATAAGCCCATTTCCACTAATTGAAATCACGAGAAAATGGTTTAACAGTTTTTGACAAACGAACACACATTTTAAGGGTTAGGGGTCCAGGATGTGAGAAAAAATAGTAGATTAAGGTGTGGTGGAAAGGGATGAAAGTAAAGGCCATTGTTTTGTAATTTTTATAGAAAAACATTTGTTGTTGTAAATAAATAAAAAATTGCTCCGGTAGAAACATAGAGCCTCATTTTACTCACATTGTGGTATAACATTTCTTGAATATTTATCACGGGTGTCCTATAAATAAATGACAACTTTTTATCTTCATTTAAAAAGTTTCTCTCATACTGGTGCTATGCTTATAAGTTATAACGGATATTCAACAACTGAAACGTGCTCTGGAACAACGCTGTATGGCACATTTTTTCCATTTCCTGGTTTTCAGCGGAATTGGGATACGTAGCACTCCAGCCTTCTGTGGATTTAATAGTTTTGTGATATCTCACTAGTGCCTCATACCTTAATTCATAGGATGCAATGTTTGGCTGTGTCAATGGAATAACCCTGTACAGCACAAAGGTGGCAGGAGTAAGTGGTACTCTCCTAGCTGCATGAAACCGCTTAATAAAGTGTGAAAAGGGAAGCTAAATTTGAACGAATGGGCGAATAACAAGAGGAAGAAGCTGAGGGATGCTGGGGAATCATACATTTCATGAAAAGGCAAATCAGTTCCTGCAAGTACACCACATAAACAGGTGAAAGGAAGAATGCTGTATGGACCATAAGGAAACTTTGCAGGCCTAGGCCTAGAAATTAATATTTTATTCGCCTTGAATAAATTAAATTAAATGGCACCATTATGTTTTAAATAGTATTATTTAATAGCTGTTACCTAATTATTTCAGATTTGTTTGGTTTCATAGATTGTATTATCATACACGGTTATTGTTTTTCAGGATCGAATATGAAACCCCCAGAGTTGTTTAATAAATGGTTGTGAAAAGATAAAGTTGGACAAAAAGCCAAAACTTTATTAAGATTATCGTAATATAAAGTATGGTACTCAATACTTGGTGTTAAAAAAGTGCATTGAAATGGAGGAACCAAGGAGAAGGAAAAGAGGGAACACTGACACAACTTCACCTAAACAAACATCATACACGTACAACATAAATGGAAAAAAGGTATATAAAATCACATTAATTGATACATTTTCTATAACACAAAGAAGACTCCAGACCCTGCAAAAAACAACAACTGAAAGATGGTATCAGCATTAAAAAGGACGGGAGGGGAAACCCACACAAATAGGCCCCATTCATTTTCCAATTTAGATATAAATCAAGTTAAACAGCATAAAAATAGTTTTCCTAAAGAACCCTGTCACTACACAAAATACAAATCTAACAAGAATGTCTCAGCCATTATCTTAACTTGTGTGCAATGTTTTGCCTATTTAAGGAAAAATATCTACATAAAGCTATTAGTCGAACAAGTTATCGAGAGATGTTTAATACAGATTTCAGTCACTTAAGATTCGGTGCTCCCACATCAGATACTTGCGGATATTGTGACTTGTTGTATAGTGGGCTAATGATTATAGGCAATGAGAGTGATCGAAAAAACAAACAAACAAAAAACACAAATTAAAGTGATCTACACGATTGCAAAGTAGACCACTCAGATCAGGCTTTGAAAAATAGCACTGAGACTTCCAAAAATAATAGCAATGTTGTCATTTGTGTTGATCAACAAGTCATTTTTTGTCCAACTTTAACCCATTCCAGCATGTTCTACCAGCTGCAGCTATCCTGTTATAGCTTTGATATCCACGACATGATTTCTGACAATATTACAATGAATCTGTGGGATTAAACTATAGCTAAACAAGGTTCTTCAGAGATTGTGTCTTGTGTGCTTTGTTAGGTTGTTACAAACTACCATATTATTTCACAAGGGCAAGATCATAAACTTATTAACTGGCATGATCACTGTGTGAGACAAAATAACAATTAGGGAAATTTAGAATTGTACTCATAGTTGATGGAGCGTGGTTATTTCACAGAAATTCACCAGAAGTTTATGTGCTCCAGGCACAGCTTTCTCCCTTGTGACAGGGAATTTTATTTAGTCGAGAAAAAGAAGAGAGTCTCCGAGGTCATGGTTCCATCTGAGTGGAAATATGTTATTGCAGAAGCATTTTCTTATTTTGTCTCAAGGCTAACTATTAAGGAAATGCAAGCTCATGATTTCGAGGACATTACGTGTATTGAATCACGAATCAGAAAACCAGCTGATCTCAAAATCACAGAAACTATGTGGCTCAAATTTTGCTCTGACGATCCAAGAGCAATGTTCTCACGAAGCAGTCACAACATTCTGCAAGCATGGCAAAGGCATGCGGTATTTAAGAAACCGGCCAGGTCTTAGAGTGCCTCTTCTCCAGTATCACTACCTGTTTGTACTTGGGACCTATTCCAATCACAAAATAGAAGAAAGAAGACCTACGAAATATCAGTAGATATTTAAAACCACAATACCAAGATTTCTACAGTGGACTGAACTGCGCAGATTAGCCCATTATTTTGTAGTTATCGAGAGAGAGAGAGTTTTTTAAAAAAGTTTTAAGCTCAGTTAATAATAACTTTTTCTTCAGCTGTTTTTATCATTTTGCTGTGAACTTTCGAGAGTGATTTATAAGTTGAAAAGTTCCTATAAAATTCAAGCTCCATATTTGCCTATGACGTATATTTTTTTAAGAACAGTGGATTTAGCTGTAATTAACCAGTTAAGTTTTTTTGAATAATATATTTTTATATATATACATATGTGAATGAAGATTTTCCTATTTTTTGATAAACACTTGAAATACTGATTTTTGAAGTTATAGTAATTTTTCAGTTTATTTTTATAATTAACATGCTCTTTGTTTAAAAAGAGTGCCCTTCAAAACAGGACTATCTCATATAAAAATTCAATGTAAATACACCAAACTATATGAACACTCGTGAATAACTCTCCACAACTAATTTTTTACATTGTTGAATCTTTGTGGAATAATGCTGTATAGAAAACATGTTGTGGAATAACTCTGTAAGTCTCATTGTATTCATCAATATTCCATTGTAGGAAAAACAAATAAAATTTTAAAGCCTCCAAGAAATATTATTTGTGCTTGGGAATGTTGATTTAGTTTACCTCATGTGTATTCTACACTGTTATGTTTTTTTGCTTTCCTGTAAAAAACTTATTTTGTTCCGTTCGGCAATATTACAGAGCATGCTTCAACTGCTGAGCTTACCATATGGAGATAGTTAAACTCAATTAAACTCAACTGGAGAAACAGTTAACTTATTTGTTCAAAAAAAGGTTTTGCTATAAAAACTGTAAACATAACTGGCCTTTTATTGCGTCCCCTTCCACACCACGCTAAACCCAAAACCCAATGTTTTTTGCGAATTTCCCATCTTCTCTGTCCATGTTGGCAGTGGCTCATTAATTCAATCATTCTTTGTTTGTATAACCATGTAAACTATGATTTGTTTATAATTATATTTCATTAAATACAATATTTATCTTTGTTTAAAAATCATAACTTTATTCTTACTTGAGTGGTTTGGCACAAAAAATTGATAGAGCTGGTAAGGGGTCGATGAAAACTTTTCTTCGTGGTGTGAAGGGGGAAAATATATGTTTTGAATCAATTTAAACATCAAAAGCTAAGAGTATTTGATGGGTAAACTTTTAACTAGAAAGTCGAGTGAGGGCTTACTAGACGGAACTTTTCCCAATAAAAGTTTAGAATAAACTTTAGTTCAATAATCTATAGACATCGCTGCAACGCTCGACTAGTATATACATATGTATAGTAGGCATTCGTTTCAGTGATAAATATTAATTCCACGGTTAAAAGAGACCCTTATTTAATGATACTATTATAATCGAGAAAAGAAATACTAAAATATATGTGAGAAATAATTTAATTTATTATAAAATCGAAATTGTTTACTTAAGACGTTTCTAGGAAAACATGTTTTTTGTATTTCATATGTTAGAAGAAATAAATATATCATTAGTTTTTTTCTGATAACACGTTTTTGAACATAAAGAACATTAGTATTAAGATATATTCATACATTAGTATAATACTGTATTTATCATTGCATCACATATGTCTACTATATAGCTATACGCAAATAAGAGAATTATAAAATCAGTTAATATAAAGTACAGTTTATTTAATTTGATTATAAATATTATTATTAATAAAAAAGCAGTTTATACTTATTTAACATTGATTTCTTTAATTTACAAAACTCAATTTAATTGAATTATCCATAATTTATATTAAATAAAAAGTGAGTTATATTATTTGTATTGACTAATAAAATATTGTGTACAAATAGCTGAAATAAGTCAACTACCGAGTCGAAGTTGGCTGTGCTATTTGATAGGATCACACATTTGTAGCTGACGATTTCCACACGTCCATCATAGACTCTGCCTTAAAATGAGTGAACATTTACCATGGACACGGGACGAATCCTGGATAGCTCAGTGGTAAGAGCATTGGCGTACTAAGCCAAAGGTCCCGGGTTGGATTCCCGTGTCCAGGTGTCATTTTTCAATTTTAAGAATATTATATCTAAATAATTAAAGGTTATTAAAAGTTTTATTTGTAAATATAATAAGGCTCAAGGTAAACAAAATACTTTATACCTCTGGGCTGATAAAGGACAGGAACAGAAAAAAAGGGTTATAAATAAAAAAGAAGCAACTTTAGATTCATCAAAGTGCTTTTTGGTGCTTTAGTCCTAAACAATATTCGTTAAATAAGAATACCTCTAATTTCAGAATATTTTTATCATTGATAATTCTTTATTCAGTTCACTGTAGACAGAGTCCATAAAAAATTAATGTGTCTTAATGGAAGCAACGAGTCATTAACAGTTGGCCATTCCTTTTTTATGAGAGAAGCGGATAAAAGGGAATCAGTCGATATCGTATATCAACCTTCCCATCCGTCTCAACCCTACGCCAACATTCCAAGTAATGCGAGTTCCTTGTAAGACAGGGAGTGGTGTAGAAAAACATGAGAAACCAGTTTATTCTCAGAATAGAGAAACCATGCACTCTAGGAATCACTAATGGTTCACTAAATGAATTGTTTTTGAAGGAGTGGCAAGCTAGGAAATAAATTGATTTGTTTAATTGTACTTCCTAGACCCATCAGTTATCAGTACTTACAGGTAGCTTAAATTATAATCCAGACATAAAATTTAATCTTAGTGACTAGTGACAGCACTGGCGACAAAGGATTTAATAAAGATGTTCTAACGCAACAGGCTAATGACAGTGAATAGTATCAACACTGGATAGAAAGGGTACATATTCTAAGGTACCAAGCTAATGACAGTGAATAGTATCAACACTGGATAGAAAGGGTACATATTCTAAGGTACCAAGCTAATGACAGTGAATAGTATCAACACTGGATAGAAAGGATATATATTCTAAGGTACCAAACTAATGACAGTGAATAGTATCAACACTGGACACTAAGGTTTTAATATACAAGGTGTTCCCGGGTTAAACGGCTAAACATTGGGAAACGTTCTTTTGGAGCTTNATATTCTAAGGTACCAAGCTAATGACAGTGAATAGTATCAACACTGGATAGAAAGGATATATATTCTAAGGTACCAAACTAATGACAGTGAATAGTATCAACACTGGACACTAAGGTTTTAATATACAAGGTGTTCCCGGGTTAAACGGCTAAACATTGGGAAACGTTCTTTTGGAGCTTTATTGTTTTTGCTTCTTTTTTCTGTAGTATCTTAACTAGCAGTTAAATAATGGAAATAATTATTATTTGTTGGAATATCTATAGCTATGATTCTTATCCTTTTACTTGTAACTGTGATAATGAAGTGCCAAATATATTTATTTTAAAAGGTTAGGTCTGGCTTACATTCTCAGAAATAATGTAAATATATATTTTAGGATCTTTAAATTCTTCAATGTATTCAGCAAATTATAGTATTATTCAAACATTTCTATAAAGTCAACCATTGAAAAATGATATATTAATTTTCATTTGATTAAATTCACATAAACAAACATTTAAAAACAAAATCGGTAGCCAGTCATTATTAGCACTATTTTATTTTTAAATCTGTTTCTTTATTTAAATAAATGAAATCAGTTTTTATTTAGGCTTAGCTACCTACTTATTTAATAGGATTTGTATAGTATGTAGCAATAACCTTGGAAAGTAAACGTTGATCCAAATCCTATTAATTATTCCGAAGTACAAACCTAGATTCTTACTA
>CABFOV010004194.1:0-18157 GCA_902141375.1 Timema poppense
CCTCCACAGTATTAATGAGACCACCCACACACTCACCTAAGACTTGTTATCAGCTACCCCTCCACAGTGTCTATGAGACCACCCACACACTCACCTAAGACTTGTTATCAGCTCCCCCTCCACAGTATTTATGAGACCACTAACACACTCACCTAAGACTTGTTATCAGCTCCCCCTCCACAGTATTTATGAGACCACCCACACACTCACCTAAGACTTGTTATCAGCTCCCCCTCCAAACTGTTTATGAGACCACTCACACACCTAGTAAAATAATTCAGATACTTGTCTCTATATAATGTCACATCCCTATAAATGAGATAGGTGGTTGGACCTCCACTTATATATGTGATCCACCCCAGCTAAGAAGGTTGTCAGACTCTTGTCTATATACATTGACAGTCGCTTTCCTAGTTATATAAATAAAAAAATTATCTTGGTATTATTTCTTTATCTTTTTTCAACACAAGTGCTTTCTCGTCCGTTATCTCTGTCGTTGAAATTATCTTAAATCAGTTTTCACGAGCTGCGAGATGTTATCTCATATTTCCACCCCTTTATTAACGGAAGAGGGAAGGGGTCGGTTCTGAAGAAGGGTAACACACCCCTTGACAAATGACGCATCCTCTAATTTTAACCTAGTAAGATACGTCATTTCTCCCGACAATCGCGATAGGAAGGCAGGTTAAGGAAGAAGAAGATTGTTTTTATTATTAGTACGCTCAACACCAGGGTAAATAAAGACTTTTCATAAGGGATAGAGATTGTAAGGGTAGTCTAGGGGAAACACGCCCGCATTAGCGTAATGAGTATATGGGAAAACGACAGTGATAAATCACATGTAGAAAACCATCCCAAGTTTACACAACCTCGATTTTATCCTCAGCCTACACGTCATTGGCAATCTACTTTGCTGCGAACTTGACTCCTAGACCAGGCGGCCACCGATGTGAGTTTTTTAAGCACCGTGTCTTACTTACTACCTATTCTAGATATATACCTATGCACTAATTACGCTAGTATATTAGGGGTGAGAATGTCTGAATCTAGAGGGTGTGTGCCAGCATTTACGTGTAGATAAAGTGGAAAAATATAGGAAAATCTACTCTTAGTACACTTGATCTGGATTAGAATCCCAATCTCCCCATAATCGGCAGTCTAATATATTATAAAGATTACTTCTTAAACCATGCGGCCACCAAAGCGGGCCCGGTGCGAGTTAAAAGAGATAGAGAGCTATTAAGGGGGGGAGGGATATAACCAAGATACTAACAATCATTATAGTTGATACCTTTTTTATTAGCTAGCCAGGACAATAATTTAATAGGCTCTTCTCAATTGGTGTGAAAGGTGGTCTCTTACCTTACATGACGAAAACAGGTTGGCTACGAAGATACTTGGTCCGAAATAGTATGAAGTTACTGGTGAGTGGTGGAGGTAATGTAATGATGAGTTACATATCCTGTATTCATCACAATACATTGCTATGATAATCGAGTCTCGTGGATTACGGTGAGCAAACCTTGTTCAGGATAACGACTAGCTAAGCTAAGCCAATGGGAAGAGACCATTGGGAAAACCTAGAAGCTGATGGGAGGATAGCATTAGACTAGGCCTGAAAGAGATAGGGTGTAATGAGGTGGACTGGATAGAACTAGCACACGATAGGAATAGGGTGTAATTAGGTGGACTGGATAGAACTAGCTCAAGATAAAGATAGGGTGTAATGAGGTGGACTGGATAGAACTAGCTCAAGACAGGGATAGGGTGTGATGAGGTGGACTGGATATAACTAGCTCAAGAAAGGGATAGGGTGTAATTAGGTGGACTGGATAGAACTAGCTCAAGACAGGGATAGGGTGTGATAAGGTGGACTGGATATAACTAGCTCAAGATAGGGATAGGGTGTAATTAGGTGGACTGGATAGAACTAGCTCAAGATATGGATAGGGTGTAGTGAGGTGGACTGGATAGAACTAGCTCAAGATAAAGATAGGGTGTAATGAGGTGGACTGGATAGAACTAGCTCAAGACAAGGATAGGGTGTGATGAGGTGGACTGGATATAACTAACTCAAGATCGGGATAGGGTGTAATTAGGTGGACTGGATAGAACTAGCTCAAGATATGGATAGGGTGTGATGAGGTGGACTGGATATAACTAGCTCAAGATAGGGATAGGGTGTAATTAGGTGGACTGGATAGAACTAGCTCAAGACAGGGATAGGGTATGATGAGGTGGACTGGATATAACTAGCTCAAGATAGGGATAGGGTGTAATTAGGTGGACTGGATAGAACTAGCTCAAGATAGGGATAGTGTAATGAGGTGGACTGGATAGAACTATCTCAAGATAGAGAGATATGTGGCTTAATTTGTAAGTGCGGCAATGAACTTTCGAGTTCCTAATGTCTTAGAATAACTAAGTAAGCAAGTAAGGCTGGACGTTAATTAATGTCTCGTCTACAATCGCTCGCACCCGCACTCTGAAGTGCATTCACAAGACGCTGTCTTGTTTTCTGTCCAAACAAGAACTGTCTACAAATTGAAATTTCGTCACCCAAAATTTTATTATAAACTACAATGAGATGTTGGGAGACGCAATTTCAACTAAAATGAGTCCATTACCAAATTCATATTAAAGTTTCAAATACGAATTAAATAGAATCAAATTAATGTATAAAATTTATTATTATTACGCTTACTAAATATTTTAAAATGCAATTCTTTTATCTACTGTATATATTTTCACGAACTGTTCTCTTTGACCAAATAGGTAAATATTTTATTTGAATACAGTAGTACATGCATATTTGTGGCTGAACGCAAGCCAACGAAACTACATAAACGCAAGAGATGGGCAGTGTTCATCTCCTTCCGACAAGCGGGTCCGACAATCCCGACATACGACTGCGCTTGCGTGTGCGACTGAATATAGGTAAGCCGTTTGGGGGGAAAAAAAATACCAGTCTTTCTTTAACATTTACATTTATTATGCTTTCCGAATTGTATTTTTATATTTTCAGGTTTTTCTCTTAATGAACTAAGGGAATACCCTGAAAATATAAAAACTTTTATTTCAGTAGTCAATATGCCAATTTGACTGATTTATTGAATCCTTGTATGGAATAGCTTTTTTATATTTTTGTTTATTTGAGGTACTTTTAACTTTCACTCTCTGAACCGACTGATACGAGAATTGCTATAAGCGAGAGTGAAATAGGCTACCAATATTTCTGGGATAGATACTTTCAGAGGCCTTCCAGGATTATTTCACATACCACAATCGACATTGGACCGACGCGGTAGCTTTTCTTCCAATTGCACTACGGTTTTTTGCCGTTAAAGAAAAACTCGTCGACTCCAGTTGGGCTTGAATCCACGAACATCAGGTCCTAGGGCGAGTACTTTACCCTTAGGCCACCGAGGTTGACAAATATAAATCAACGCAGAGATATATTACTAAGGGGATAGTAGTATCCAGATGGACTCTTAAAGAGGCTTAGGATGGATAAGTTTGTGTTTCTCTCCGTCAACGTACCACTCATTGCGAGCTATGCATATTTTAACTATGTTAAGAAGGTAGAGATGATGAAGGTAAATCTTAGAGGAAATGTACGTGCATTTTCTTGGCGATAGATTGGGAAACCATTTAGTTTATACCGCTTTTAGTACACTAACCCGGGAATCAAACCTCGACATCCCATCATGGGGAAACCAGTTTAGATGAGTATAACATTTAGTCCACTTGCCCACCGATGTGGGTTTTCTTACGTTAAACTTGCTGTTCTTAGATAACGTTGTGTTGAAAGATCATTGTATAAATCACATATTTTATTAAACTAAAATAGTAATTGCTTCGTTTTGATTACATTTCTTCCAGGGGATATCTCTTCGCGCTTTTATCAATTTTGTTTATTTAGTTGTTTTGTTTGTTTATAAATAGTATGCCAGAATTCTTCAAGATTGTTGATTATAAACTAACATTCTTTTAATAAAACAGTGTTACTTGTTGAGTTATTTGGTTTGAAGTTCATTCTTGAATCAGTAAGATAATTTTCTTGGATTTGTTTTATTCTTCATAATTGAATCATTTAATTCAAAGACTGGCTGAGCTTATACAATTAAATGTACCTTAAATTCTAACGCGTTATGTGGTCAGCTTTAACAGGTGAACAAAAACAGTGTGCGTGAGAATTAATTTAGATTAACAAGATCGTGTATCCAGTTGTTGAAGGCGAAGACTATTTTTCTCTCTATTAGATTCAAACCCTATTTATATACAAACAAATATGATATAGATAAATTATATGTCTAAAATAACATTAAAATTTTCAACCTTGGTGGTATTGGGGTAAAGTTCTTACCTCAGGGCCCGGTGTTCGTGGGTTCAAATCCAGCCGGGATCGATGAATTTTTCTTGAGTGATAAAAATCTATTGCTCAACTTCCTTCAGAGGGGAAGTAAAGCCGTCGGTCTCCTCCGATTGTGACATTTAAAAGAACCCTGGAAGGTATGTGAGAATAGCTTTCAAATTAAAATTGGTATGCCCTTTTGCTCTCGCTCATAGAAATCATCGTGTGCTGTTATAATCAGTCAGTTCAGAAGGTGCACGTTAAATACCGCGAATAAATAGAATAAAACGTTGCCGGTAGTTAAGGTCGGTTGTACAGAGGCGTTTTTTTATTCTGTTGCATCACCGTTTTGTGGTAACATTCGGTAAGCCTAGGCAAACGTTGAACTTCTCCCCCTACATCAAAATTGATATTACAAAATGTATGTAATGTTTTGTATTTTTACGTAGAAACTAATTAAGACACATGTTTAAAGCAACTTCACTCCAAGTTAATATTTCGCGCGCAAAATCAACAAAATGGAATAAAGCATTACATTTCGGTGTAAAGGTACTGTGATAGCTGATAGCCTAACCAAATGAATAATTAGTAAAAACAGAGAAATAATTAGGAAAACTAAATAAAACTCTTATATTAATAGCAATTTAAGCTGAAAAATAGAAAATAAGTTTTTTTATAAACGAGTCTTACTACCCGTTCAGGTTGTGCATGTAAGTTCTAATTAAGCCAATGTGTTAGAGATAGGGAATGTTTAATTTGGAGGAAGTATATCCACATTTGCTTGGCGGGAGAGTGAAACAATTATTTAGGAAAGACCACTCACAGTACACTTGATCGGGACTCAAACTCTGATCTCCCTGTCATTGGAAGTGCAGTCCATTGCGAGGATGACGCCTTAGGCCATGTGGCCCCCTAAATGGGTAGAAAATAAATTTTCTCATATTATTATTGGATCAATATTGGGTTCAAACAGAAGGTGTCTGGGTAATTTTGCACTTATTAGTAATTCATAATTAGTTAATGCGTGCTACAAATGATAGGTACATGACAGGACAGAGGTCACTCATCAATATTTATCTGATCATTATTTAATTGACGCATATAATATAATTGATGTATTTATTGGTGGTAAAACGTCAAAATCACTTCTTTTAAAATTCAAATTACTGCAAATTAAAAAATAAGACAACTTATTTTCTGCTAATTAGTTGAATTTACTTTTAAAAAAGTATTCATTTTTTTTCAAGCTGGTTTTTTACATTTATTCATTTTCAAGTTTTTCATTTATAAGGACATACATTTATAAAGGCCTCCCAAGTGCAGATAATAGAAGGACTCTAAATCTAAAATTATATTATATTATAGGTTCACCTAAACAAGTGGCATGTATCAACTCTCTAGGAGCAGCCTAAAGGATTGAAAAATCATGTAACAGATTTTAGGAAAGATTTATACTACGTGAGATAAATTGAATTGTTTTAAAAACGCACCCGGGCCGACAATCTCAGGGCCGACATGTTCAGCTGTGCTCATCTTTTACCAGGCGGAAAAGAATCGGTCGGGCACACGGAGAGGAGTGTCTTTCTCATTATAGTATTAATAACAGTTTACTTTCTCTTTACCCCTCGGAGAGAGAAGAATTTTGATCATCAAAAAATTAAAGTCTAGATTTTGATAAATGTTGACTGCTCATGACTCCTCGAAACCGAAAATATTATTTTCGCGATGCCGTCTGTCTGGACCTCAGGCCAAGGCCGAAACCATTTTAACGATCGGGTTTGGACTTGACATCTTGGTTTTTCATAAGGTTCCCTTGAGGGGGTTTTGTAGCTAGAATTAAAATTAGGGGTAGTTTACTGAAGGGCAAAAAGAGAAAAAAATCTATTATAAAGATTTTGAATAAATTTCATTTCTAAGCATTGATCAATATTATCAACAAAATGGCTACTCTCATTTTTTTTCGGCAAAATTAATTCAAGGGTTCCGATCTGATGCGTAAATTCTAATATTTTTTTTTCATATATCCGAAACTATTTGAGATAATAAATTACTTATCACAGCAAACATGTTGGTCTATTTATAATACAAATAATTTATTTGAAACATATTTTTATAAAACTAATAATCTTCAAGCTAAACGCAAATATATATAAAAAAATTACTTTTCGAAAACTAAAGGTAAAGTACTGCGACCGTAAAAAAATCTAACACGAGATGTTGATGGATGTCGACGTTTCATGACCCCCCAAACCCTAAAAAGTAGTTTTTGCAATGCTGTCTGTGTGTCTGTTTAACCCTAAAATTAAGAGTAGTTTAGTAAAGAGCGAAAAGAGAAAGAATATATTTTCTCAAAATCGGCTCTATCGATTTTAGTTAAAATTCGTATCTGGGCTTTGATTAAGATTATAAATAAAATGGCTATTTTCATTTTCCCATGAAAATTAATTTTAGGGTACTTAAGAGAAGTGGACATTTTGTTATCTCCGTAACTATTTAAAATACTAAATAACTTATAATTGCAAAATTGGAGTACTATTAAAAATAAAAAAACTTGTATTAAAAATATATCTTTATACACAGATATTGGCAATTATATTAACATAATTTTGTGAGCTTTAGTTGTACAGAGATGCAAGTTTTAACGCAATAATTATCTAATTCCATGGAGTAAGTAGATAAGTATCTCAAAAAGTGTATGTTCTTTTAACTTTAACCTCTTAGGGGAAATGTTTGTACACCAATGATCTATTTTCATAATTTTATATTCAATATCTTTTTCAATAGGCATTGGTCTAAATTTATAAATCAGGAATTTAATAAAATGTCAAAAATTTTTACCAGAAGTCTAAATTTTAATACGAAGTATTGACCCTTGTAGACCCAATACCAATATTTTCTTGGCCATATATACTAGTGAGGACTTTAATTCTTTAAAAAGAAAATAATAAAATTTAAATCCGTGAGTTAAAAAATGTTTAACGTGAGTATAACGCAATTTTTGCTTCGGTTTACTAGTGTATATTATTTCATTTCACATATATTACGAGTTTTGAGTAAATATCTCCATTTTTAAACAATGGAGGGAGAAAGTTCGTGCGGAGTTACGTATCATTTATTTTCTTTTTCTTATTTCAAAAAATCTTACTTTTATAAAAGAGCTACTACTAGTGTTTTATCACTTTTATATTTAATTTTTATATCCCGCTCTTTGTCACACACATACACACTTTCCATATATCTCTCTCTTTTTCTCTCAGTATTAGTGTTGTTTTTTACATTCAACTTTTATGTCTCGGCTTTACTTTTTTCCTTTGATCTATTATTTTTGTTATCAAGTTTTCCACTTAATTTGAGTAACGTGAAGCTTAGCTGAATTTTCTAAAGATGTCACCGGATGTGTGTGAGCCCTATTCTTTGACACCTGTCACGGTTCCCTCCGTGTTTACATATCATGACAGAGTGTACGAGTAGGGCTAGAGAAACTCTATCTTACTAACGTTGAGGGATCTAATCACACCCCCTCCTCTACCTCGACATAGGGAAAACACACAAAGATAAATTAACTACGAAATCTTAACATAAATCTTGGAATAAAATTGTATTTAACACCGACCTCGTGATGTGTACACAAGGTAGTAGGCAGCCAATAATTTCAGGGGGGGAGGGGGGTTGGAGGGAACATCCCCAAATGCTGAAAGCCAAATTTTTTTAAATGATAAACAATTCTAGAACCATTCTGAAGTAGTTATTTTTTATAGTAAAATAACCCCCTAGCTGCCGAAGGCTTGGAAAATTTCTAAATATTTAACACCTATAGAAGTTCTCTGAAGTGCTTTTTTTTAATGGTAACACAGCCCCATAATTTGTATTTGTATATTAATTTTGATGTTGTTTGAACCATAAACAAAGCCATATTTATTTTGTTCATAAAATTTCGTGGGGGGCTTGAACCCCCCTCCCTCCCGGCTACGGCCTTGTGTGTACAGGATTGTGAAGTTTTATACCTTCAAACATTTCCCAAGCTTCTCTGGAACCTTTGGTCGGGTTTGAACACAATGAGGAACAAATAAGAGCTGTCAACTTTAATGAATATTTCATATTAATTTACGCAAATACAGATATGTTTATTATAATAAGGTATTTTTGATTATTTCACGATTTTAAAAAACGTTTATTTTTCAGAGGAAGATCCATTATATGACAGATTGAAAATATACTTGATCTCTTCTAATGTATTCATACGTCAAGTTATTTGATGTGCAGTTTTAATTTTTGATAGATAATACAAATCGATACCAATAAAATAATACTTATATACTAAAATGTTGGTAGCTGCAAAGAAATATATATTGTTTTTACTTTTTCATATCAAGAGATAGTATTGTGATCACGAAAAATAATAATCTTGAGAATATGATGAATATTTACATTTTACTTGAATCCAAACCTAAACAAGTGGATTATATCATTTTGTCTGTCTGTCTGTTTGTCCATGGCCATAGATTCAAATCTGTTCCATGGATTTTGTTAAAACTGGTTATATAGATACTTTGTTTGATTTTTACCCTAGCCTTTAAATTAAGATTAGTTTACTGATAGATTTATTTTATTCTTAATTTTTTGAAAATGACGCGATTTTGATCAAATAAATGCATATATAAAATTTGTTTAACATAACCAATAGCAACGTATTATTAGTCTTTGGGCAAAGTTGGTTATGTAGTTTACTAATGGGAAATTTTTGAAAATGCATAATATTTCGATAATTTCTGGCGATTTTGTTTTATTTATATATATATATATATATTTGGGGATTGTGTTGTATGGCAAATAGTACCGTATATTTTTTTTAGGGCAAGAGCTCATTTATGGGTAGTTTATAATGACTGATTTTTCAAAGACTTGAAATGTTTTACAAATGGTTTTAACAAATTGGTTTTAAATGAATATTTTGGTAGCGTCTATTTTAAATCAGGGGTCCCAAACCTTTATGTAATTCAGAGCACATTCAAAACTAACGGTAGTGCGGCGGGCACCAATCACTTTTTCAACTAAATTGATAACCGAACATAATTCATAATGCAATTAACACACACAAACACCAACATAGATATTTAAAAAAATTGTGAGTTTAACATTTCATTTAAAAAAATCACAAATAAAATAACGCAAATGGTACACACGTAAAGTGAGTTCAAAACCATTTTAAACAATTGAAACCATTTTCACCAAACCAAAAGTCAATGTAAATAAATAAATACAAAACTGATTTATTTACGATTTTAACAAGACCAAAATAAATACATAAACAAGGAAATATTCAACTTTTCACCACCATTTTGATGCTTAGGTACATTTTTAAAATATATATTTATTCTGTGTTTACTCAGGCAACAAAGCTGGGTAGACCCATGTCAAGATATTTACAAAGGAAATAGGAAGTATCAGCATTGTATTAGTGAGTATAATGATAGTTCCGAGTAATAAAGTACACTTTGTACATGAGCCGGCAAAGAAAGAGGAATGAGAGGGAAGGATTGTAAAGAAAGGGGGTGCGGGGGCTTTCAACCACCAACTTATTAAGAATGCCATGGCACTCGTGGGCACGGGGCTGGTGACCCCTGTTTTAAATTATAAATAACAGTGTATACTTTCTACTTTCTCGCTATCTTACAGGTATAGAAAGTATTGTGATTGTCAAAAAAATCTAACTCAAGATTTCGACGAATCTCTACGTTTCATGACCCCCCGAATCCAAAAAAGTATTTTTTGAATTCCCGTCTGTCTGTACCTTCAACTAGAGCCTAAACTATTTTACCTATCGAGATTTTGATTAAAATTTGTATCTAGGAGTTGATTAAGATTATAAATAAACTGGCGATTTTCATTTTCCCATGAAAATGACTTTTAGAGTACTTTACAAGAGTGTAAATCTCCGTATCTCCGCAACTATTTGAGATATTAAATAACTTATCACTGAAAAATTGTATTACTATTAAAAATTTCAATGAAAATATTTTTTTATATAAAACCAACAGTTTCTGAGATTTTAGCAAATATATTAACACCATTTGTTGAGCTTTAGTTGTAAAGAGATACTACGTAAGTCATAACGCAATAATTGTCTAATGCCATTGACTAAGAAATGAATACTTCTCTCAAAAATGTATGTTCTCTTTCTTTCAACCTCTTAGGAGAAATGTTTGTACAACAATGATCTATCTCTATCATTTTAGATTCAATATTCAATATTTACTTATTTTATTGGTCAAAACTTATAAATGAGGAATTTAATAGCAAAGCAATAACTATAAGATGTACAACCCCTAGTAAAATGTCGAAAGTTTTTAATCGGAAGTCAACGTTTTAATACGAAGTGTTGACCTTTGGGAACCCAATATCAATATTTTTTACTTTCTCGCAAGTATTGAAATTGTCAAAACAAATTGAACTCCAGATGTTGATTAATGTCGACGTCTCATGATCCCCCAAACCCTAAAAAGTTGTTTTACGCAATCTCGTCTGTCTGTCTGTCAGTCTGTACCTCGGGCTAGAGCCTAAACTATTTTACCGATTGGGCTAAAACTTGGTATCTAGGTTCTGAAAATTTAAAAATGACACCTGGACACGGGAATCAAACCCGGGCTGGACCTTTGGTTTACTACGGCAATGCTCTACCACTGAGCTATCTAGGAATCGTCCCGTGTCCCGGGTCATTCTTCAATCATATCTTAAGGCAAAGTCTAAAATGGAATATATCTTGATGGAGTAAATCCTCAATAAAAGCATAATAATATCTTTGGCTATTTGATTATTGGTACCTAGGGTTTTCATAGGTTTACCCCAAGGAATTTTTGGAATTGGATACCCAGTCATAAAATTAAGGGTAGTTTCCTTAAAGGTGGAAAGAGAAAAACTAGATTTTATCAAAAACGGCTTTAATGATTTTGATTAAATTTATTTTTTAAGCTTTCATCAATGTTACAAACCAAACGGCTACTTTCAACCTTTCTTAAAAATAACTTTAAGGGTTCCGGTCTGATGCGTAAATTATAATTTTTAATATTATCTCCGTAAGCCTTTGCGTTATGAAATTGGTTATCATTGCATACATGCGGATCTATTTGTATCAAACAACTTTTACTTGAGATATTTTTTTTATAAAACCAAAAGTTGTCAAGCTATACACAAATATATTTTTCTTTTAACTTTGCCAACACTTTTAATGTAAAGTATTACGACAGTCAAAAAAATCTAGCCTGAGATGTTGATGGATGTCGACGTTTTATAAGGCCCCCTCGCCCTCCCGAACCCTAAAAAGTTGTTTTCGCAACACCGTCTGTTTGTGTTTCTTTCTAACCCTAAAATTAATAGCAATTTACTAAAGAGTGAAAAGAGAATAATCCATTTTCTCAAAATCGGCTATAACGATTCTCTCTCATTTTATACTTGAGTCAATAATTATCTATATTCTTGGTGAAAATTTATAAAAGAGAAATTTAATAGCAATGTGATAACCATAAGATATGCATTCCCTAGTAAAATGACGAAAATTTTAACTGGAATTCAAAATTTTAGTATGAAGTGTTGACCCTTGGGGACCCAATAGCGATATTTTTTACTGGCTCAAATATACAAATGAAGACGTTAATTCTTTAAAAATAAAATTATGAAATTTAAAACCACGAGTCAAAAAATAATTTACGTATGTATAGCGCAATTTCTTCTCGGGTTCGTTACTGTATATTATATTATGCAATTTGAGCAAATATCTCCATTTTTTTAAACAATAGAGTGAAAAAGTCCATGCGAAGTTCCGTACTATTTGTTTTTTTGTGGTAAAACTTATTAAAAGTTAGTTTACTGACGACTTATTTTTCAAAACGTGAAATATTTGTATAATGGCCATAGTGATTTGGTTCCAAATGGGTATCTTGGTAGTATTTGTGATGAAATATTTCACTGTACAGTTGTTTTTTGAATAAACTTTCGTTTAAGGGCCGTTTAAAAAGACGGATTGAAAAAAACTTAAATGACTTATTATTTTGTTACAATTGGGTATATTAGCAGTGTTTTACATGACAAATAACACATTATACTATTTTGGGGAGTAAAAATGTGTTTAAAAATGGTTTACTGAGGACTAATTAAAAAAAATGAATTTAAAAAAATGTCTTAAACGATTTGGTTTAAAATTGTTATCTAGGGAGTGGTTAATCTCTCGAATAACACTGTTTTATTGTTTTTAGGTGAAACATCGTTAAAGGGTGGTTTACTAATTGACTTAGTGACTTTAAAAAGTAAGAAATATTTTGAAAATGGACCTAAAATGTTCGTTTAAACTATATACCCGGGGAGTTTATACATGAAAACCATACCAGTAATTGATGAGCTCTAGCCTCCCACACAAATATATCAGATATTAAAGAACTCTAGCTTCTCACATAAACATATCAGCAATTAAAGGGCTCTAGCCTCTCACATAAACATACCAGAATTTAAAGAGCTCTAGCCTCTCACACAAACATATAAGTAATTAAAGAGCTCTAGCCTCTCACACAAACATATAAGTAATTAAAGAGTTCTAGCCTCTGACATAAACATACCAGTAATTAAAGATCTCTAGCCTCTCACATAAACATACCAGTAATTAAAGGCCCTAGCCTCTCGCACAAACATATCAGTAATTAAAGAGCTCTAGCCTCTCACACAAACATACCAGTAATTAAAGGCCCTAGCCTCTCACACAAACATACCAGTAATTAAAGGACCTAGCCTCTCAATCAAACATACCAGTAATTGATGAGCTCTAGCCACCCACACAAATATATCAGATATTAAAGAGCTCTAGCTTCTCACATAAACATATCAGCAATTAAAGGGCTCTAGCCTCTCACATAAACATACCAGTAATTAAAGGCCTTAGCCTCTCACACAAACATACCAGTAATTAAAGGCCTTAGCCTCTCACACAAACATACCAGTAATTAAAGAGCTCTAGCTTCTCACATAAACATATTAGCAATTAAAGGGCTCTAGCCTCTCACATAAACATACCAGTAATGAAAGGCCTTAGCCTCTCACACAAACATACCAGTAACTAAAGGCCCTAGCCTCTCACACAAACATACCAGTAATTAAAGAGCTCTAGCCTCTCACACAAACATATCAGTAATTAAAGGCCCTAGCCTCTCACACAAACATACCAGTAATTAAAGAGCTCTAGCCTCTCACACAAACATATCAGTAACTAAAGGCCCTAGCCTCTCACACAAACATACCAGTAATTAAAGAGCTCTAGCCTCTCACACAAACATATCAGTAACTAAAGGCCCTAGCCTCTCACACAAACATACCAGTAATTAAAGAGCTCTAGCCTCTCACACAAACATATCAGTAACTAAAGGCCCTAGCCTCTCACACAAACATACCAGTAATTAAAGAGCTCTAGCCTCTCACACAAACATATCAGTAATTAAAGGCCCTAGCCTCTCACACAAACATACCAGTAATTAAAGAGCTCTAGCCTCTCACACAAACATATCAGTAATTAAAGGCCCTAGCCTCTCACACAAACATACCAGTAATTAAAGAGATCTAGCCTCTCACACAAACATATCAGTAACTAAAGGACCTAGCCTCTCACACAAACATACCAGTAATTAAAGAGCTCTAGCCTCTCACACAAACATATCAGTAATTAAAGGCCCTAGCCCATCAGCTAATACTACAAGGTATTAAAGTGTTTTAGAGCTTGAAGAAACCTCATAATAGCTTCGTCCAACCACCTCATTAATTTGTTTCAAAATGAGGCGGTCAAAGTAATAATTTGTAAGGTAAGGAAAGCTTATAGACAATCGCATCCCCTTTTCACCCGTATCTTGGTTCCCTAATGACCATTCTAAGCTAATCCCTCTTCTACATACACACGGACTCACTTCCTGCCCAGATAGTTTCCAGCTATTCAACATTAAATTAATATCTCGTGGAAGAGAAGCACTCGTGATCCCCCGCTGGCTGGACTAAGGAAGGGGGAGCGCATCCCAACGTCAATTTTCAAAGTTCTTGAGGTTATTTAATATAAAATCATCAAAATGGTCCACACGGAAGTGAATGTATTTTAACTCTCCCTAAATAAGAGACTATAAAAATTCAATAAATTGCCTCAAATAAAATACTGAGAATCACTTTTAATCAAAAATTAATCTATTAAAAGGCTGGAATAATATAGTTCACTGAATCTTTAGAATGGTTTATACTATGCCCATGTGCGTTGGGAGTTTCAAAAATCTATTTCAAATTAATTTTAAATTTAAATCAATGTGAAGATGAACTTCTGTCGAAGAACCTCGTTGAAGAGCCTCCTTGGCATGAGTGAACCTTTTAAAAATGTATTGAAATAATGTATATCTAATTACTACTGCTACTACTGATATTACTACTACTACACTAATAATAATAATAATAATAATAATAATAATAATAATAATAATAGTTCTTACAGTAAAGCTCACTCTCTACATGTTATTATCATTACTATAGTAGTTTTACTAGTAGTTATTTGAACAGTAGATCTCATTCATTCCATGTTCTTATCTTTACTACAGTCTTAAGATTTTTCTTTGGATTTCAAGTTGAAATATTCCTTTAATTTCTCCTTTCATTTCGATTATATATTTTCCCATGGTGATCAATTAGACAATTAAAAATTAATACTATGTTTAGCACTACATATAATATTCATGTTTGGCCTAAGTCCAAAGAATGTCCCTAGCCAATTTCATTACGATTGGTCCACGCATTTGAACGTTATCGTGGAACAAACAAATGAAATGCCTAATAGTCCAATTAAGACAGGACATTGGGAAAATTGACTACACAGAAGTTTTTATAATATGTTTAGACCTAAGCACTCCTACTAAAGTCCGTTCACCGTAGGAATTGTTTTCTGAAAGGCCTGGGATTGCCAGCTCTTTGTTCACAAGAGTGTGTCGTAGCATTAACTCTATTTTTTCGCTAAGGAACTTTACTGTTATTTAGTAATTTAGAACATGGCTCCCCTGGGAGTTGTGGTCTTGAGTTTGAATCTTGGCTACTAAGATTCATAGAATATTAATAATTTAAAATAATGAACTTATTAAACGCGTCACAAAGTATTTATTGTACTGAATACTATTAGGCCTGTATTTACAAAATGTGTTCTTTATAAGAAAGAAAATATATATTATTAGTCAATTTAATGAAATAATTTGAGTGGTAAAACTTTAAGGGTTCTTTTATTATCCTTTTAGCACCGAGTCTTACTATCCGTTCGCAGTATACTCAAATGTACTAATTAGTTAGGGACTAATAAAGCTGAATTTAGAGGAATTGCACTCTTATTTGCCTAGAGAGAGTGAGAAACAATTTATAATAAAACTAATATCTGTACACCTGATAGAGATCAAACCCCGATCTCCCTCTCTTTAACGATCTAGTCTACAACGGGAGCGACGCCTTAGAGATCATGCTAGCACCAGAGTAGGTTTTAGCGTTCTTTATTTGTAGTAAAAAAAAGTATTACTTTTCGTTGTTATTATTATAATAGTTAACAGAGCTCATGGTTGGCATCTTACGAACCGGCCAAAAAGCTGTAAAAATGTTCGAATGCCACGTAGGTCAAGTGGCCAACAAGACTAGGACCAACTGGTCGACAAGTTTATGCATAAGAAGGCAAAGTGATCGACAGCCAACTGGTTTACCAAATAAATAAAAATATTTCAAACTTGAGTGTGTCAAGTGATTGACACGTTTAGGACCATTTGATAAGATATACAACTATTTGATATGAGAGAACCTAATGGTATACAAAAGTCGAGATGGATATATACCGGGTACCACGTGTTAGCTAAATAAATACTGACGGGAGGGGGCCGGGGTTCAAATCCCTGTCGTGCGTGTGTACTGAGGTTGGTTTCCTCACTCATTCCTCCGCGGGTTGTGTCCCAGACGGGTAGTAAGACGTGGCAGCCTTAATTCGTTCTTGTGTTAAATATTAGAAATGTAGAATGATGGGAGGCTGTGTGTGTGTGAATTGTAAATGGACATTATAAGTTTTAATAAATATTCAGGGTAGGCTAACCATATTGTTCTCTCGGGTTTGGCGGCTACAGGCCGTGAAACACCCGGAAAAATATATTGGGGTTGGCATATATGTTGGGTACACACTCTAAATGTCAAGCTTATCTAGCTATGACGGGGGAGGTCGTGAGTGCGAATCGCACTCGGGTGAACTGGGGTGGTGTTCTATTCTCCCTCAATCCACGTAAACGCTGGAACATTTCTGCCTTACTCCTCCGATTCATGACGGATACCTACATCCATGCCTGTCGACGGACGATACCAAACAACCAATTTTATTAGACTTTAGGGGTGGGGGATAGCGGCCCCTAATAGAGGATTATGCATAATCAAAGCTGTATAAATGCTCTCTAGTTGCGAAAAAAACCATTACCGCATAAGGGGTTGCGACATTGCGATGACTAGTTGTGACACATATCTCTAAGGAGAGTGGGGAGTGAGAGAAAAGTGAAAGGGTGGCAAACAGCTGCCAGCCGGTCACTGGTCGCATTCTACGCTACGCTGCTGTCAGGAGAGCTCCGTGCCGATGCCACACCCGATGCCATGGACTGCACGCCAAAAATAAATTTAAAAACTCCAACGCCCCGTCCCAATCCTACTACAGTAAACTTCCCCACAGTATATAAAAAACTACAACGCCCGTCTGAATCCTAACCAGACATAACAAAAAGAAACAATAATAAACCATTGAAAAGGGGTCAGGAGGAGGGGGAAAACCAATCAGAGAGCGATAACAACATTGCGTAATCATCACAGTACACACTCTCTCCACGTCGGGGTCAAAAGTCAAACTGGAAGGATACGCCGGACTAGGTAATGACAGAGGGCGAGGAAGGTTTATTTGTATAAACACACCCAATAATATAACTGGAGAGAAGACAAGAAAATCCCAGTGTACGATAACAGTTTTGAGGGAACCTTCTGATAACAAATCTTATCTCTAATTATTAAACTAACTTACGACATTTAAACGATATTTAAATCAGCTACTTGTTTCTAATTTCGTGCCTTTTAGTCTAAACATTTTTTTTAAAAATCTAAAATATGCGCATACTACCAAGGTACTATTCTATCACCCTTTATGTTAACTTTTATTTGTGACGTCTCTTATTGTTAGTGATGAGTAACGTTGAATTTAGAGAAAGTGCACCTATATTCGTATAGATAGGAGATACATTAAATTTTTAAAAACCAAAATCAGTCTTACCCAGTCTAGTTTCGGACCCTGAACTTTCACTTGCAATCTATTATATCTCAAACCTGGTGATGTAGACCATGTGGCTACCACTGTGATAGTGTCTGTTAAAAAAATTAAAAAATTCCATTTTCTTTTGATCTCGCTAGACGGAAGAAATATTTTGTTGTAATGTGTTCTTGAAGAACATACGAGGGTCATCCAGAAAGTAAGGTTACAACCTTTATTTAGGATCGAAAAATACTTGTATTTAATTGAAATTCACAGAATATTTCACAAATATATTAAACTATTTTTCAACGTAATCGTCATCGAGAGCGAGACATTTCTATAGTCGGGGCACCAGCTTTTGTATGCCAGTGTCATAGACCTCCGCCGTCAACTCTTTCAGCCACTTCTTCACAGCTTCCTCGACCTCCTGATTGTTGGAAAAATGTTTCCCACCCAAAAACTCCTTTAGTTTAGTGAAAAGGTGATAGTCTAAAGGC
>CABFOV010004194.1:37650-55358 GCA_902141375.1 Timema poppense
TTTGTAAACAAATTTTTTCTCGAATATTTTATTTTTTTACTTATTAATTATCATGATTGGTTTGTGACTGCCATAGTTATCCCAGGATTGTACATCGAGGAACTATCAAAAAGTTGGCAGGATATTTAACTTTTTAATTTTAAATGGTTTTAGTGCTGCATAACCATTGTATTACACTTGTCTAAAACCTATAATTATGTAAATAATCCATTTTAAAGTTTAATTATTTTATTCGTACCACCAGATGTTATTGAAAGCGAATTATTATGTTTAGGTGTGTATAAGTATAGGCCACAATTAATATATTTACAGGTATATTCAATTTAATGAACGGTTATAATAAGGACATGGTAATCAACAAGGAACATTAATCTTTGTGCTTTATTTAGTCATATAATATACTAATAAGTTCTTATGTATCTAAGTAGGCAACTGAGCCTATATAGTTTACAGCTGTTCAGATTACATACGAGTACAGTATAGTTTATAATATGACACATAGCCTAGATTTTATGAGCTCATTTTATAATATTTGGTAATAATTCATGTATTCAACTAAATTTCTCAAAACTACTGTTTCTTAAATTTCAAATGTAAGTATTAATAACTTTTTGATAGTTGAAGATAGAATTAAACTAAAAACAACATTTTATTCCGCGGAAATTTATGTATAAAGAAATGTTAATAGTTTATTTTCAGTCTGGCGAAGATAAGGTTCCTTTTCCTGTGTACTATCATATATTTCAAGATAATAGGGAAGAAATTATATATGTTTTTTGAGTTTTAACATAATTATATTCTTATATATCAATTTATTGTCTTTTAGTGTCACTTTAAATGTCTTTATGCCATTGAAAATAATATTTCCTAATGCACTCGCTTTTACAATTTCATAAATTTCCTTTCTCTGAAATGAAGGCATTATTAAAATATTTACAATTTGAATTGAGCCATTCATTACATTTCGTAATATTCATCAATTTTTTTATTTTTAAATACTCATAAAATACGTAAATAAGGGGTGGCACACTATAATGGTTCAAAACTGAACCAGTCCTCAAGTGGAACACTCCTCAGAAAATTCTCGCCATCCCTGCTCTAGAGAATACACAGTTTGTTTTTTGTATACATTTTTAATTACCAAGAATCTAGTAAAAATGGTTTTTTTTAATTGTCGCCATTGTTTTATAATAGAGCGTTAGTTTTATTACATTGTCACAGTGACGTGGTGTGACAACGCGAGCCGACACTGAGCTTGTTTGGAGAGAATAACGAGTTGGTCAAGTTACTACCGAAACATAATTAACTGACAGAGGTCGCGCGCGGCTCTTGTACAAAAATTGCGAGGGAACCCACGGCTTCTATTCAAATGTTGAACAAGGTAGTTTTAATATGACATTACCCACGTGACGTCGGACACACGGTCTAAATATCAGGCTCTCTTGGGGAGGTCGAGGTTTGGACCCGGCTGGGAGTACTTAGTATGTGTTTTTAATACAAATGTATCTACATCCACTCTACGTTATAACAACAGCCTCGTCCATACCTTGCGTACAGTAGCGTCCAGCCCGAATGGATAGTAAGACTATGTTGTTGTTTTTTCTAATGACACGATACCTCGCAAATGTTCGAGCGCAACATAGTTACAGCTAATGTATAGTAGTTTACGTTGCCTACCTGTGACGTACCGGTAAGTCAAAATACTGTAGGATGTCTCATGTTTATGTACTTACGTTTTATTTAGCGAGTTTTAAATTTATAACATTGAAATAAAAAGCATACATTCTTAAATAATTCTGAACATAATCCTACAATGTCACAAAACAATTTATTTGATATTAAAGTAATGTTTTATACTTTTTTTTAATTATATACAACTCAAGATATTTGGGCTATTCATGAAAATGGCCTGTAGTAATCTTCCGCCCAGAATGTAGATTGCAAATGTTGGTAGAAGTATATGCCTATTTAAAACCAGATTCTTTTAATGCAAATTAATTGCTCTACAGGTGTAAATAGAAGAGTGAATGTGTATATTCGACAGAGGAAGAAGGAAAGTGTTATCAGCAGATAAGAAAGATAACCCGCAGGGGGAACTCATTTTCTTTTTACTCCTTCTCTTTTGTACATTGATGTCTAAGTTGTTGCTTAGATGCATTGAGTTAAAATGCAGCCCGCTTAGCATAATAACTTTGAAATCACCAAGCAGGCAACTTCATTAACTGAATCTCATTGAAATCGCGCAAACGCTTTATCTTCAATAAGAGTCTCCAACGGGGAATCAGGGAGATCACTACAAATTGTGACATTTGCCGAGGAAGCAACTGGTGCTGACGGGAAAATCCGACTTCCACGTCTTCTGCTCTGTCGTAATGTGCCAATGAAATGTTTTGTTCCCCACAAGTGAGAGTAAAAGGGGGGTTGGGAGGAGTTCTGTGTTCTGGGCAATTAGCATCATGTAGCCTGCTAATTGCCCCGCACTACAGGACAATTTCCTTTTAGACTTCCCGTTCTTCCTTTGGAAA
Organism: Timema poppense; assembly: GCA_902141375.1. Taxonomy (NCBI): domain Eukaryota; kingdom Metazoa; phylum Arthropoda; class Insecta; order Phasmatodea; family Timematidae; genus Timema; species Timema poppense. The sequence continues at coordinate 40,176 of CABFOV010004194.1, forward strand.
AGGGCACAGCGTTTATAATGTGACAACGCTCTAATTAAGTTCTAAGCCTATATTCTACTTCTCTGCATGAAATGTAGAGAAGGTTATTATTGTTTTATGTTTGCTTGTGTATGTGATTTTGAGAGGGTAAAACAATGTTTATAGATGGCTTCATCAGAAACTAGGCTAATTTTTTCTTAAAGCGATGAAGATTTATCTTTTACCCCGTTTCACTCACCTGAGCCATAAGCATTTAATCACATTAATGGTAGGACTGATAAAGTAGAATTTAGTAAAAATATAACTAAATTTACGTGGAGAGAAAGTGCGAGATCATATAGTAAATACTACCTGACTAGTATTCGAACCTCACCCTAAATAATTAGGTAAAACAAAACAAAAATAGACACCCTGATTAGCTAATTAAAAACCAGTTAAATCCTTATACCTATATTTTTTAAATTATAGTTGACTTAGCACAATCGAGGTAGAGCCCATATTTCGTTCTTTTATTAATTACGAATAATATGAAAAACTCTCTAACACCCATAGTTTTACTAAACTCATTTAATTTGAAGTTCTTAGCTTCAGAAAAACGTAAATAAGTTGACATATCCAACATTATTATGTTTCATGATAACTGAATCGGTAGATAAACGGACTAATCGTCAAGCTCATCTAGTATTGTTGGCAGAAGTGATGTATAATACCAGCTTAGTGGAAAACTTCTTAGGAAAAACTACCTTAGTAGGCATACATCTAATCCGACACCTTAGCTAAGGGTCCCGGGCTCGATACCTGGCATGGCCGAAAAATTTATCATTGATGAAATACAGGTTTAACCTTTCACATTTATAAATTAATGGCAGGGGACAGGATGTTGTGCCTGTCCTATGGTCTTAAGTTATACTAAAAGGCATATGGAGTTACGACAGGTATATACGGCTTGAATAAAAACTGGCCCAGGCCACAGGTTGGAAACTGTAATGGATGTACTGTAAGTGGACCTACATCCTCTGACCATTCAATCACCAGCAAACCAAACAAGACGAAACTGACCCCTTTGTCCATGTGCTTACCGATATGAGTAAAAAATAGAACTACAACTTTAAAGGTTTAAAGTTACTTCCAAGTTAATTGTCAACAAGAAATAATTATAATAAACATTAACATAAAACAAACTATCCTCACTGTTCATACAACAAAATAAAATTAACAAACGTAGATTTAATTAGTATGACCCTTCTCGAATCTATATAAAAACACTAATCACGATTAAAATACTGGGATTATAATAGGTGTCCCGCCCTTTGTTTAATGATTTGTCTGATAAAAGCCCCCGAATTGCAGAGCAGTATTCATTCCAATCAATAGTACCCAACAAGACTGATTAAAACAAAATAGAGCTTTCTAGTGTTACAATTAACTTATAATTAAATCACAATAAGCTACTACTTACTTTTCCAAATGTCTCACAACCTAGCCAAGCTATCTGCATCTAGCTATACTAACGGGATAAGGAAAGTATAAGTAAGAAAATAAGTGGTGACCGCATTTGCGTGGATGTAGTGTGGAAAACCATTTAGGAAATATTACTTCAGTACACACACAACTGGGATTCAATCCCCGACCTCGTCATCACCGGCAAACTAGAAATAGATTAACTTGACGCTCGTTCCACGTGCCCGACGTTGCAGGTAAGACATTCTTAAATCTAGTCTAGTCACGAGTAATGACGATGCCTCTTTGGTAAATTTGAATCTATTTTGCGAGGCGGGTTGCATATTTACCTGGCACACTAAGCACGCTGGCACGACTCCAATGTATGACATAGGAAAACAGGAAATAAAATTAACAGTTAACCCTACGAGGCCTCTTGTTAACTTTCTGATAACACTTTCCCCGGACACCCGCTTCGGGGGCCGCGTGGTCTAACTCGCTTCTCTCGTGTGGGACCGTACCATTGGTTTCCCAACTGTGGGTTGCGAACCCTCTGGGGGTTCGCGAAATATTTGAAGGGGTCCGCCAAAATACTGCATTACTTTAATTAAATCTTATGTCTAAGTCATTTTTATAATTGTTGTCAAATGTGTTTCCTTAAGTTGATATCTTCCGGGAGTTTGGTTTCTTTTCATGTGGGAAAACAACTTTTAGCATAATTATGTGCTGACGAATTGCACATATATGGTGCGCAAACTCTGCAGTTTTTGTGAACTGATCAATGTCGAACAAAGATAACAGATTTTGTACCCTTCCTCACATGCCAGAATTCTTCAAATTATGCCAACTTCCCAAATATCACATTCCAAAATGTTGTATTTCCTCGACGTTCATAAATGCAAGAATAGGGTTGTATTGCTTGACGATTCATTATAAGATCCGTGGGCTGCACAAAATCATGGGTGTCTGATTTAGAGTGTCAAAATTAAATCACGGAAAGCATTTTAATGTTTGTTTAATATTTTCCAAACTAGTTTTTTGTCAAAATGAAGAAGAGTAGTTGATACCTTGTGTTTATGTGTCCTGTATTCGATGATGTTGCAGGATCTCCAGCGGACAAGGCTGACCTTGAGGTGGGGGATGAGATTCTTGAGGTGAATGGGAAGAGTTTGGAGGATGCAACCCACACTGAGGTCATCTCCCACATCCATCAGGTGAGCTCTCTTTCTCTTAGAGATGAATAACCAGCTATCGTAGAGGAAAGAATTTCGGCAAGCAATCAAAAAGGGACTACTACGTAAGCTAGTTTAAAAGTTCGAATAAATTTAAAAAAATTACACGTGTATATGGGAATTGAACCCAGGACCTTTGACTTAGCGCATCAATGCTCTATCATTGGGCTATCCGAGGATAATCCCGAGATAAGAGTCATTCTTCACTCATATTTTAAAGGAGAGTCTATTATAGACGTGTGACTATTATCGGTTGAAGATCTATCATTGATATCACAGCCATCAAAGACTGGGCCGTCGCTTTATTCTGCAATACACTGTACGTTCCAGGTGAATAAAAGTGGAAGAATGCAACGCTATACAAATTAAGTATATATGAAAGACCAAGCATCCATCACAGACTCAAATGCCGATGCATTTCCTCTAAATTAAACCTTTCTAGTCCCTAACACATTAGAGTCATTAGTACATAGGCGTATAACCCAGTAAGACGCGGTGCTAAATAAACACAAACAAATTAAAAACTGAAAAATGTATAGCACATTTGCTATCTTTCTTTTTTTCTTACCATAGGTAAAGTACCCTTAGATGTTTCATTTATTTTTTAATTATAATAGTCAAGTTTATTTGACTAATTATATTATAGATATCAAATATTAAGAGCATTGATTAAAAAGCTCATGATGTATAGGTATTCTATAACCAAACTAAATATTAATGACGCCATGGCTTTATATTCACAGACCACTTTTCATAGAAAGAGTCTTTTAGAAAATACTTTTTTTTCAACATCGATAGCATTTTACTATATTATTCATGTTATTTTATAGGTTTCTTACACCCATTACTGTAGTCATCCTGTGGCCTGGGTCAGTTGTTTATTCAAGCCATATATTTTCCACTACCGTCTTGCTAGGCATGTCTTAGCGGCATACGCCTTATAATCAAACTTGAGATTAGAAGAGGACAACATCCAGTCCCCAGCCGTTCATTTATCAATATGAGAGGGTAACCCAACATTTCATCAGTGATACATTTTTCGGCCATACCGGGAATCAAACCCAGCTCAGCCCAGTTGGCAGACACGCTACCGACTGAACTGCGGTTTCGGATCATTATTTTATAGGTATGTATTGGTAATGCCTACCAAATATAACAGCTAAACTCACATGACTAGACGTATGAATACACGAAAGTAAATATAGGCCCAGTAACTTTTATAAATGTTAATAATACCCTTTATATTTTATTATTTATTTATTTATTATTCTAGTCATTCTCTAACAAATATATATTTCGTGTTTGTTTGTCAGATTAAATATCCTTAAAGTCAGTTTTTTTTATAAAAGATTGTGAATGAATGCCAAATTTAAAAAAATATTACTCAAACAGTTTAGTTTATTCGGTAGTACACAGAAAGTACGGTTTGTTTATCAAAACCTTGAGATAACGCTTATTTATTTTTTACCATATGATGTTTATACTTGGCGTGTATATGACAAAACCTCGCTTCTAAACCCGCGCGCTGTATTTTACCAGTTGAGATACAACACGCCTTGCGGCCACCACTTAGTCGGCCTAATTAGTCCCACGCGCTGCAAGAAGGGCACATATCACCTTCGGTCTATTTGTGTGGTTTAATACTTCTTCCTAAATCACAACTCGAAGATTAGTTTGATGTGATTTATATTATTCATCCGACGGTAGGGCATGCATTCAGCCTTCCGGCTGGTTAGTGCTGCCCGCACCATCTGGTATGTTTACAATTCACTAAGGGAGTTGCCTTATACACTGAATTTCTATTAACGAGCGCGGTAGGGTCTGCCAATTTTAACGGGGAAGGTATTTTGACGTACCTTCCAGGGTTCCTTTACATGCCACAATCGACACAGGACCGACGGCTATACTTCTCCTCCGAAGTAAGTTGTGTTGTGTTTAATTGCTCAAGAAAGACCCGTCAACTTCAGCTGGGTTTGAACCCACGAACATCGGGTACTGAGTCAAGCGCTTTACCCCCAATATCACTGAGGCTTCATTACAGTACTAGCCTGCCATGAATAGCTACCGACTCAAACTAATCTCATTTTCATAGGAATAAACTTATCTGACATAAGGGTTACTACAGTAGCCCCATGGCCTCTTTGGTTCTGACTGATAGCTTTAAAAAGTTACCAGACAAAATTATGTATTCCTACGCTGAACCAGATGATCTGCAAAAACATGTGTTTAGCAGCTGTCACTTTTGACAGTCAAAATTTAGGGATATACCTAAATGTTGACTGTCTGAAGTCAGCTATGAGCTGTCAGTGAGCACCAAAGAAGCCACGCGGTTACTGTAAATCTGCTTTAATGTGATCATACGTCAAGTAATGTGATCCAAAACTCTCACTATTAATATATATTATCAATGCCTATAAAACAATACTAGTCTAATAATTTAGTAAAATGTTATCAATTTTGACCGCAATAAAGTTTGTGGTTGCTAAAAGCTTCTTCTACTTCTATTAGGTGATGAAACAAGATTGGGGGAGGGGGAGGAGGGGGGATTTAAATTAGTGACCAGGACTTGAGATACTTTTTGTATTAGGAGTAATCTTTGGTTCAGTTGCACGTTTTTAACCATTCAATTATACTACTAACATAATTAGATAACAAAAGCGGCAACCCGGTGGTCATTTAATCACTGAGAAAGACCCGCATCGATAAACACTTGGAATAAACATTAAGCTAGTCTAGTCTGATTTGTCATGATGAGGGGAGGTTTGGGCTCGATACCCGGATGTGTATACCAAGGCTAGTTTTTCTTAAATTATTTCTTTTTCCATGCCAATATGATTATATTTCTTCCTAATTCCGCTTTCCTCCTCCCCAGTCCTCGAACGTAGTTAAATGCGGCTATCTCGACCGGGTGGTATACAAAACTACATTTGGTCAAACGGAACACTTTAATTTCACCATCGATAAGAAAGGAACTGCAACACCAGGTGAACAATAGTAGATTCTCGTGGGAAGAACGTTTTAGAATATACTAACATTGTATATTCCTGGCCACATAGATTACATTTTATTATTTTATAAGTGTAATTTTACAAATATTGTTATTATATATTATTTTATTAGAGTTATTTCATTTATTGATATTCTCTACTGTCAAACACCTTAGCTCAGTCAGTAGCGTCTCTCTTTATTGAACTAAGGGTCCTGGGTTCGATTTCCAGCATGGCTGAAAAATATATAATTGGTGAAATATGGGTTTACCCTTTCACGTTGATAAATTAACGTCCGGGGACTGTATGATGTGCCAGTTCTAGTCTTAAGTTAGATTATAAAGCCTATGTAGATATGACAGGTCTAGCCAGCAGGTATTGGAAAATACATGGCTCGAATAAAAAAAAGACCCATGCCACAGGCCAGAAACAGTCATGGATGTAAAAAAAAAACTATATTTTCTACTATTGTATTAATGTTGTTTTATAAGTTTTGATAATATACACCGTTTTAATAGTGTTATTCCATAGGTATTGATATTATCTATCAAAATTGACAGCTTCAGATTACATTACTTGATATATGAATACTTTAAACCAGATATATCAACTCTTCTAGTTGTCAGGTAAGGAAGGCCCCTCCTATGAAAAGTGTACCCTAGGATGGTAACTTACAATATGGATGAAAACCCTTGAATCCTGTCGTAGTCTTACATGACAGCGCACACCTAACTCTCTCGATCTTCATTCGTTCAAACCCTCCCCCACTTATAAGGAAATATTAATTTTCTTTCTTTCTTTCCACTTGGAGTCGTGCTAATCTGAGTAACTGCAGAGGTGCACAAGGTTAACTGGTGAACTCAGGTTCAAACCCGAGGAGGGAATAAAGTAATAACCATTTTGCCCGACGAGGTTGAATCAGCTGCAGTGAGCCAGCCTTGAACCGGGAGTTTGGGATACTACTCAAACCTCAGCAAGGCCCACTCAAAGTGTTTTTCTTAAAGTGTCATTTTTCGCTTTGGTTTTCCTATCCTGTATCCAGGCGCCCTTAATATTCAACTTATCCTGTATCCAGGCGCCCTTAATATTCAACTTGATTCAAAGCCATGACTCCCTTGCCACTGGGGGACCTGACAGACCTGTTACCCATTCTGCATGCACACTGATGCGGGTATCTTTAAAATTAATTTTGTCCCCCGTCATTCCAAACAGCTGCTAAGACTTATTCCACTTTTATAAAATTAAGATGGTTCGTGGCCCACTTCGGTGGTCAAATGGTGTGAGTCATCACTTTGGGAATAGAGGGAGATTGGGGTTCGAACCTCGGTCGAATGAACCGAGAGTATTTTTTCTCAAATTATTTCCCACTCTATATCACCACACAAATACGGTTACACTTCCTCTAAATTAAATAGAATATTTAGTTTTAATACCCAGAGCTTCTAGTGTGTAATCTTGTGTTTTGTTTTTTCTGTGCTGCACCTGTTTTCAGTCGATTTGGCAACTAGGTGTTCATAATTTTGGCTCGTTAAATATCTAAGTAGCGCTTCCGAACGAGCAATTAAGTCATGATAACTGTTTTACTTTGACAGGCGACGTCATTAAGCCAACTGTCAGGGCCGGGTCTGACTTGGATAATCAATGGCGCCCCTGTCTTCCTAGAAATGAAGGAAAGGAAGCTTTTATAGGGTTGGTATGACCTGGGCACGTATAAAAGTAGTATTTATTTTATTAGTACGTCCAACACCAAGCCTATTAGCAGCTTAATATATGGGGGCAGGTGTGAGGTTGATAATTGCAGAGTAAGTGCAACCACTTTAGCTGAGCCTTGAGGTATGATAGAAACCACAGTTAAAAATCACATAGAAAATTACCTTAATCCGCCAGGGTTTAAAGCGCGTAGTAAGTTTGGCTTAACCTGGTAATATCCTAGCTGATATACACGGGTAGTTTGGACCAGGTTGTTCATAGGACGTTTGGCCAATCTGATACTATCATAGCTGATATACACGGGTAGTTTGGACCAGGTTGTTCATAGGACGTTTGGCCAATCTGGTACTATCCTAGCTGTATACACGGGTCGTTTGGACCAGGTTGTTTATAGGACGTTTGGCCAATCTGGTACTATCATAGCTGATATACACGTGTCGTTTGGACCAGGTTGTTCTTAGGACGTTTGGCTCAGATGTTAAAGCACCTGTTTTTCCTACCTTGTATGTTTGTTGACTTCTAACTCGCGTTTTTATGGCCAGTGTCTAGTCACCTGTAGTTACTTTATGCTAAGTTAGGTTTCTGAAACTTAAAGATAATCGTCTTATCGTTAGCTTATATTAGATTATAATAGGTGAGATATGTAAAAATTGAAGGATTTCCCTTTATATCTATCTTACGTTAGGATAGGTCTGTATAAATGAAAGGAATAATTCTGTCCATCCTTAGTCCATACGTCATATCTCGGTTGGTCCAAAAAATCTTCCATTTACTTGCTAATACTGAGCCAAACGTCTTGTATAAATTTCTCCAATCGGGTCGGTTTTTAAGGTGATGTGCCAAACTTCCTACGATCGATTTAAAATACAGTCTAACTCCTCGTAATCTGGCTATGGTCTATTACGATCCTAATGTTTTACAGTCCTTGTGGTCACCGTTGGGCATGTATTTTTTTTAAATACATATTTTAGTGCTAAGTGTTCTGGCTGATAGCCCCTTGAGCTTCATTCAGATATAGATTGGTACTAACAAATATTTTGTTATAGTTAAAAAAAATTAATAAGACAATTTTCATATATTTTTACTTGATCTCACGTGATCTAGATACGTCACTTTTGATGGATAGTATCAATGCCTATTAAATAATATTAATTATATATAAAAATAATAACAAATTAGACTGCTTAAAAAAGTGTATATTTTCTAAAAGTTTATTGATATCAGAATCCTACTATATATAAGCTCATTATTTGATATGATGAAGGTAAGTCAAAAGAAAATTTAGTTGTATTGACCTGGAGATAATGTATAATATTTTAAAATGTAATAAAAAAACACGTATCTGGATCAGAGCCAAGCACGCTTGGACCCAACTCTGTCGGTTGGTTGATAGTATTCACGTTCTTCGCGTCTTTCTTCCCAGCTAGGATCAGACTGACGCCTCTGTCCGCGTTTCCACCGGTGCGTTCCTGTTAGTTTGTTGGTGACACCAAGTAAACTCTTTCTAACCTACAGGTCAATAATTATGCTCATTTCTTTTTACTTAAACTGATTATTATGATAAGTTTATTCTAAATTGAATTTTCTATTTTGCAAAATAATAAACTTTCCCTTCCAAAGAACGCCTGCCAGCTATTTGATGCAATTTACAACACATCACTGTCTGAACTATAGAATACCCAGATTTTATTAAGGGTGAGTGTAGTGTTTGTTGTCGATTACTGGCATGCAAAAGACACAAGATAGGATAAGATAAATTAAGTCTGGCTGAATATTTAGTTTTAAATTTTAATTTTAAAACACTTTGCTAACAAATGGCAAATTAAATAAAACATAATGTAAGTAAATCTTTGTATAAAGTTGTATACAATAAAATTATACTATTCATTAAATTCAATTTTGTTTGTTGTTTGTGACTAAAGGTTACACTTATTTGAAGAAACATACCTTCATACCGTGGTATTTATTATGGAAGTTGCAGCTCTGAGGCGTCAGAGTCACTAAAACAATCCTCAACAACCTTTGAATTTTCTGTTGCTGATCCTATTAAAAATATACCATTTATTTGAGAAAAGCTAGCTATATTAGACAATATGTACTTTGATCTCAAAACTGCGATATTTCACGTAAAACTTCACCAAAAATTATCAACTTTAAACTAAAGGTTATTTTATTTTTAAATTATAAAACTTTAAATGTAAGTTTTTTTTAATCCTATAGCAATATGTTGATACCTTTCACCTTAAATTTGGGCTTAACTATATTTTGAAATAACAAAGCACTTTTTAAATAACGCAGGACTACTGGACGTCTGCAACGCGTTTCAGCGCTCCGGTAGCCGGCCTCCTTAAACGATCTTTTCATTTTTTGTTGGCATGCATTATATTTCAAATGAGCCCTCTGGATTAGTAAGTATTGATAAAAATCTTTATAATTTTATCTATGTTCATAAAAAAATATCCGATACCTTAACTCAGTTGGTAGCGTGTCTGTTTACTGAGTTAAGGGTTTCGGGTTTGGTTCCTGGCATGGCTGAAAAATGACTCATTGGGGAAATGTGGATTTATCCTTTCACAGTGATTAATTAGTGGCTGGGAACTGTATACTGTGTTTGTTCTAGTCTTAAGTTAGACTAAAAGGCATATGAAGCTACGACAGGCCTAGCAAGCCGATAATGGAAAATATATGGCTTGAATAAAAAACTGACACAGGCCACAGGCTGGAAACTGATGGATGTAAAACTAAATTAATAGCTAATTAAACATGACCCTTTTGCATATTTCACTTTTCTGGTGTTGTTTAATACCAGAGCTCAGAATTTGATGCCCTGTCATCTTGTTATATGATCATTATAGATAATACTCGTGTGTACATACATTGTCTTCATGACCCCGGTTTTGCAGACGTTTTTTAATTGGTCATTCTTTGTCGTTTTTTGGACTTTTAGGTAGTATTTTCCTGATTTGCAACATTTTAAAGTGAATTTTATGTACTTTTGAGACTTTTCAGGCATTCATGTTGACTAAGTTTATTTTTGATGGTATAGATATTTGATAAATCCATGCATACTCAGACATAGATTTTGTCGACACACAATATTTGGAATGAAATATATTGTAAGCAATGAAATTTGTATCCTCTTGACTTGTCTGGTTGTAAAGCACACATTCCTGGGGAGACACTGTAACCAGGCTGGAAAGGTTTGCATTGGGAGGGTGCAGCTAGCAATAGATCGATAGCATACATTCGGCAGAATGCAAGAGTTTATTTGTTAAAGATCTTACACTCCTTATATATTTTTTAGTTTCCAAAGTGTGGGTTCTATTTAGTCGTGTGCATACATTAAAAGTTTTTGTGCATATATCTGTCTCATTATCTGTAAATTCGAAGTAATTCTTTAGAATTTTTAGGTAATTTTAAGTTAATTTTTTGATCAATTTTTTCTTATAAAAGTTTTAACCTGGCTTATTACGTATAAGTGATTCGCTCATTCATCGATTTACGAGAGTATTAAGTATATTGCAGCGTATTAAAGAATCTGATTAGTATGGTTTTTATTTTTTAAGTTTCACTTTGTATCACGTTGGATATTTAACGGATGGTTGAGTAGGTTTTAGTAAAGAGAGGGGATTTGGGGAACCCTACTGATAAATCACTTTAAAAAGCTCCCCAAATAGACCTGATGCTATTAATCCAGTAGCACGAGGCTGTTGACAGGACAAGATGAAGTGTGAATGATGGCATCGATATAGATCTCCTAATACGTACTCCAGCTAACAAAATACAAATAAAACAACACACATAATCCACAACGCTTCATATATGGGGCCTGCTGCTCACTTGTGTTCACCAAACCTAATGAAAATAGCAGTTCTAAAGCTTTAAAAACATTAAAAAGATATTCAATGATCTTAGAATGTTCTGTCATTACCCTATTTAAAAAAATACTTTAATTATTTGAGGAAGGTTGAATCTATATATCTAGCAACTTACTTTGGTCTCCGAACTGCGTCACCTTTTCATGACTTTTTAAAAATAGTAAAACTTAAAATGTTAATTATTTAATCCAATATGGATATGGGGGGACCACGTTTGTAGTCTAGTGGTCAGGCTTCCTGGATACAGATACAGAGGTCCCGAGCTAGATTCCTATCTATTCCAGAATTTATCTGTGAAACAATGGGTCTATAACGTGGTCAAACTCGGCCTCTTTAGGATACATGAGGAGCTACTTGGATAAATAGGTAGCGGCTCTGTTCTAAAAACTGAGATTAATGACCAGAGGGTTCGTTGTGCTGACCACATGACACCCTCTTGGCGCAAATGTTAGCACTATCTTAACTAACGTTGGCGGCCGCCCGGTCGGTATATCTTGATCGCGGGATAAACCATGGAGTTGTAAGGACATGTTGTTACCTTATCTTTCATTTCAGCGTCATTCATGTTTTGAAACAGCAAATAACTTCCTCGAGTACCTTGAAGCTTCCGTACTTCTATAACGCGTCTCAGTGCTGAAATAATTAACCCCTCATTCTGTATACATATTGTGAATAGTGTATATGTTAGTTTCTAAGGAAATGTAGCAGCCTTTTTCCTTGAAAAAATAAGAAATATATAAATGTGGAGAAAACTTGCGTTGGTGAGTACTAGATAAAGTGCATTACTAGTTTGCTGGTGTTCGGGAGGTGTGGGTTTGAACCACGTTTTAAACTGATGTGTAAATGCGGGTACATTTATTATAAATCATGACTTATTCATACCGTCCCCAGTATTGTAAATATGTGGATACTATCTTGGAAGGACGGTAAGATTCAATGTAATAAATGCATTTAGGGGCCATACATATATTACGTAACGCAATTTAAGACTTTTCTCGAACCCCCCGTCACCCCATACCACGCTTCGTAACGCTTTGGCAAACCCTCCTCCACCGTTAAGCTACACAACACACTCATTTTAAACTAAAATCACCTTTTCCTCATGTAATTTTCAAATAGACTGGTTATTCTTGTTTTTTTAGTAGCCTAGTTATTTTCACGTCGGATTTTATCAGTTTAAAACAAATAGGGTTTTGAATAAAGGATGCAATTTCTGGTCAAACAGTTTTATTTGCTTATTTAATTTGATAAATTCAAACAATTTTTTTATTGTTTGTTTTACAAACTAAAACTTTGTTATGTCACGCTATTCTAACCCTCCTTCTCATGTCACGCAGCGTAACGCTACGATGGACCCCTACCCCCCTCCCAAGTGCATTTTGTAATACATATATGGAAAAAGTAATTCCTTGGTTTGAACCAATCCCGATTTGACGGGTCATAGTCAGACGTGCTGACTATTCGCCTAACTCTGAGGGCTATTTAAGCCTAAGGAGACCGTTTCTTGTACGTTGTATTTCACTTAGATTCTAATAATAATCACTTATCTCGCACTCACTTTTGTGGAAGAAATTGATAACTTTTTAAACTAAATTAAAAATGTTAATTTATCGGAATTGATAATATACGCGTATGTCAAAAGTGACAGTTGTATATCACATGAGTTGACTTATGAATACGTGAAATTATATTTAGTAGCTTTTCAACTTTAGTATTGGGTCCTTCTTATAAAAATTAGACTGTATCAAGGTTTTGATGGGGTTACTTAAATGGTAGTTTCTAAGCAGTTTTTTCTTAAACTTTTCCCAATGGCGGATCTTCCTACCTGCTACTTGTCGAAGCTGTAAATTCTATTAATGCACTGTACATTTTTGTATAAATACTACACCAAAGATCATAAATTAAATAATATACACTGCTACTTACTCTATGGCTTTAGTAACTAGGAACACTGTGACAGAAAAATTGAGAAAAGAGAAATATCTTTGTCCACCAAAGAGCATAAGAATCAAATTTATTTTCAAAGACTTGAATTAAAAAATATATATTTGCTTGTAGCTCGAAATCGTTAATTTTGTAAAAATATATTTCAAATAAAAGAGTTTTAGCTTTAATAGTACTAAAATTTTACAATGATAAGTTATTTCGTATCTCAAATAGTTGCGGAAAAATGACGAAAATTGGAAAATCTCCCTCATGTAAAGTACTCTCAAAGTCATTTTCATGAAAAAATTAGAACTGCCATCTTGTTTTTAGTGATAAACAGTGTTTAGATTTTTTTTTAAAGTAACCAAAATTTAGAGCAAATTTCGAGGAAGTCAATTTTTTCTCTTATTGCCCTTCAGTAAACTACCCTTAATTTTGGGGTTGGCTATCTAATTCCAAAAAATCCTCGGAGGGACCTTATGAATACCCCAAGTACCAAGTTTTAGCCCAATCGGTAAAGTAGTTTGACTCGAGCCTGAGGTACAGACGGACAGACAGACAGACATACAAACAAACGACATTGTGAAAACTACTTGTTTCGGTTTAGGGAGTAATGAAACGTCGACATTTATCAAAATATCAAGTTCACTTTTTTTGAAGATCACAATACTTTTTCTCCGGGCTGTCAAGAAAAAGTTAAAATGCTACAATGAACTTAAATTCTGTTTTAATAGCCATTTTAATGTTCTTAGTAAAAAAATTTATAAAATCAAGTCTCGTTAAATTTTGGAGTCTTTGTGGAAACGTGGTCTAAGCCTTCAGGTTCGCAATTAAATATATCGCTGGTTTCAAACCTAGCTTTTTCACTTGTTCTGAACGTGCTAATTATATTTAAAGTAAGATGTTATTAGTATTGTTGGATTGATGTTAATTTTATTATTATTGTTGTTGTTATTATTAACCCTAAGAGACAATGGGCCAGCATGAATTCGAGCCGATTAAAATCATCACTTCTCAAAGAATCGGTGGCTTATAAATTGGTGAAAAAATAGAGTTTTTTCTGGTTGCAGCTTGTTCCACTTTTGCCTAAAGTAACACCCCTTCTTCTACCACCCCTCCCCTTCCTCACGTCAGCCACTCTGAGTATTTTTTTTACTCTCCGCTGACTACTTGATACACTTTAATTAACCCAACACCAAGATGTTTCGCCCCTTGGAATGTGCACTTTCTAAACGAAGAGTGTTCTTTCTCTCCGGTCCTTGACAACATCACCACTGCTAACGAGTGTTGCCAACTTAAACCACTATCGCTCTTTTCCCTTTTAGGACCTGTACACACGGGGCTCCACCCCTCCCCTGTCCCTCCTCGTACTTAACCCAGTTTGTAATTAATTGGTGTTGAAAAATACCTTTGTGAGACAACTAACTATCTGTCATGTGTAACAGTTTGTCAGTCTAGCACAATGGTCCCCAAACTGGGGTCCAAGGACGGGACAATTCACAGAGAATGTTAACAGATGCTACCAAATCTAATTTGAATGTAAAATATGTGGGTTTTTTTAAATATTTTATATAAGTATTTTTTAAAGTTGGTCACAGTTATTTTGACAAAAATAACGAGTTCTTGATTCGTAAGCACATTTAAATAAACTTTAAAAAATTTCCCCAGATCATTACATCTTTACATCTTTACTATGTAACTAGTGATTTGAGGGGAAATTAATACCTCACTCACAGATGTTAGTTCGCGAACGACTGAAATACAAGAACTAGATAAATGAACTGCTCATTTTAGTGAACTAAATGTTCCCAACAGTGAACTGTACTGCCCAACTCTAAACTAAATATAGAAATATATCTGGAATTTCCGAATGCGAACCATGCGAATGTTGGGGAGTGCGTGCACTACTCGTTATTCCAGATGACGTCATCCACACGCACCGCACAAATCGGACTTTAAAGTCTCCCTGAATTCTTTTTGGCATTCCCTATGTCCGTTGCGTACGATGCGGATAGGAGAACGCAGTCTCAT
>CABFOV010004195.1:0-19654 GCA_902141375.1 Timema poppense
AGGAAGGGTTTGGTAATCAGATAGATATGTGCCGGGACCGAGGATTGAACCCCGGCCGCCAGCACAGAAGTCTGACACCTTATCCCTAGACCACCAGGTCACCCGTAATACGTAAAGTAATGACTTATACCTTTCAGGATGAACGAAGTTTCAAAAGTATTCACTGTGGTTATTCGTTTAAAAATGGTAGCCTCTCAAATTATTTAAAATTTAATAGCTTATATAAAGTTAATTAAAACTAAAAATCTAAGCAGGCGATTAATTACCTAGAACAGATTTTTTTTTGTAAATGTTAACATATATTGTGAGACTGACGTCTTAAACCACGTGAACAATTGTTATAATTTATGAATATAATGTATTAATAAGTATATTGTTAATTAATTATGTGGCTATTAATAAACTAAGTATGCATATAAAGAGACAGGGACTAGTGTTCTACGAGACGAGGGAAAAAGGGGGATTCATACAATGACGTGTGACATCACATCACATTTAAGCGTATCGGACAGCTTTCTGTGTAAGTAAACATGACAGTACAGCGCTCACGTATAAACAAACAACGATAGACTCATTAAATTAGATCTTCGAGCTTTGCGAATACGTACATACACTTTTCAATAAAATGGTTATAAAGGCTCTACAATTAATATTGTTACTAAAACAATGGTGAGGTGGTGCATGCTATTGTGACGTAATATTAGAAGGTCTTAACAAAATTATGACTTTATAATAATATGTGATAATAACGGGGTGAGGGGTTACAAAATAAAATAGGGTGATGTTGTTTATAGAGAGCCCTTAGCTGTCAAACTTGATCACAAAGAAAAATAAATGGAACGGAACTCCGCACGGAATTTATCACTATATTGTTTAAAAATGGAGATATTTATTAGCAAAACCGAGCATAAATTGCACTATACTTATATAAAACATTTTGTGAGTCCAGTTTTAAATTTTATAATCTAATTTTATAAGAATTAATGTCTTCATTTGTATGTTTGGAACAATAAATAAAAGATCAATATTAGGTCCACAAGGGCCAACACTTTGTATTAAAATTTTGACTTCCAGTTAAAATTTTCGACATTTGTTAGCATTGCTATTGAAGTCCTCATTTATAAATTTTGACTAATAAAAAATGTAAATATGGACTATAGAGTCTAAAATGGAGATAGATCATTGTTGTACAAACATTTATCCTAAAGAGATTTATGTAAAAACAACATAAATTTTTGGAGATACTTATATTTTATTACTCTCTGGCATTGGAGAATTATTGTGTTAGAACTTAAATATCTTTACAACTAACGCTCATAAAGTTGTATTAATATATTTTCCAATATCTCAGAAATTGTTGGTTTTATAAAAATATGTTTCATATAAAAGTTTTTTATTTTTAATAGTACTACAATTTTGCACTGATAAGTTATTTATTATCTCAAATAGTTGCGGAAATACAGAAATTTCCACTTTTGTAAAGTACCCTAAAAGTCATTTTCGATGAAAAATGAAAATAACCAGTTTATTTATAATTTTAACCAACGCCTGCCTATAAGTTATACGAATTTTAATCAAAATCGTTATATCTGTTTTTAAGAAAATTGACTTTTTATATTTTTGCCCTTCAGTAAACTAACTTAAATTTTAGGGTCATATACCCCATTACAAAAATCCCTTGGGGAAACCCTATGAAAACCCTAAAAACAAAGTTTTATCTTGATCAGTAAAATAGTTTAGGCTCTAGTTAAAGGTAAGTACGTGCAGTTAGACCGACAGGCGGTAAATTAAAAAAAAAAACACTTTTTCGAATTCGAGGGGTCATGAAACATCTAGATTAATCAAAATCAAGAACTTTTTTTGACGATCACGATACTTTCTCTATCTACAATATAGCGAGAATGTAAATATCTACTTCAAATTAAGAGGATAAATAACGGGATATATTAAAGTTTAAAATCAAAATAGAAATCTTAAATCTATATAAACGATAATACATAAATCTTAACATGTTTTGACATTATTATGAATGGATGAAATGAAATAAGTTGTACTTTTCAGCAAAATACTAGTTATATAATGTAAATAATGTAATGTACGTCCATCATGGACCCTGCCTTCAATTATGAGTGAAGAGTGAAGAATGACCCTGAGCATGGGACGAATCCTGGATAGCTCAGTGGTAAAAGCATTGGTGTACTGAACCAAAGGTCTCGGGTTCGATTCCCGTGTCCAGGTGTCATTTTTCAATTTTCAGAATATGATAATGTACAGTTTAAATGATCCCAACCAGTCATATATTTCAAAGATTAAATATTTTCTCATAAAACAAAATATTTACTTGATCTTGAAATTTTAGTTTGTTTGATTTTATGTTTAAATTTAATTATTCCCCTAGAAGTGATAAATATTGTGATTTCTAAAAAATTTAACTCGAAGTTTTGGTAATTGTATACGTTTCATGATTCCCTGAAACAAAAAAAAAAGTTGTTTTCGCCATATCGTCAGTATTTCTGTCTATCTATGATCATAGCTGAAAGCATTTTATCGATCAGGATAAAACTTAGTATCTAGATTTTTCATAAGGCTTCCTCAAGTCAATTTAGAATTAGAAATATAACTCTAAAAGTAATGGTAGTTTACCAATGTGAAAAAAATAGATAAAATTAATATCACCAAAATACGTTTTGGCGATTTTTATTAAATTTTATATCCAGTCATTGTTTAACATGATACAAACATACATATAGACAGCATTGAAAAAAATAAATTTTCCTGATTTAGTGGATCATGTAATGTCGATATCTATCAAAATCTTTAATCCAATTTCTTTGACGATCAAAATATTTTCCATACACGAATGGTCGTGAGGGAGTAAAAAAAACAACACGTGTTTTAATAAATATTGAAAATGGCCCTTCGGCGCTGAGTACTGCTTTCCTAACAACTAATTCACCAACTGTACCTTACCTAATTGCTTGATACCTCGTCAGGGTAATGAAGCGTTCAAGCATTCGAGTTAATATTTACTCTCCGGCTCTTGATTATGATGTAATCTTCCCTTACCTTACGTAAGTTATATAGTAGAGTTCACCGCCTTCATTTCCTTGGAGGTATTTGTGTTCATCTGAGGGTGAAAACCCATTTGAAACACATCTAACATGAAAGGCCTGTGATCATAATATTTTGTTTGTGAACTCAGTTTGTGGACCAGGTAATATTTATTTTCTGTTTTTTTTAAACTTTAATATATTAACAGCCATAATATGTTCGTAATGGACATAACAAGCCCAGGGTTGTATTACACAGAGACACTATTAATTAAATGGGTGACCTGGTGGTCTAGGGGTAAGGTGTTGGACTTCTGTACTAGGCGTCCGGGGTTCAATCCTCGGTCCCGGCACAGATTTATCTGATTACCAAACCTTTCCTTCACCTCTGACAAGACATCTTGTGAATGTGGGGAATGCCAGGCCTCCACCGTGGTTCGGATTCCACGTTAAACAGTAGGTCCTCCATTTCATCTCACAAACACCCTACCATTACACATTAGCGTAAGTACGGGTAGTAAGACGTTATGCTAATAATAATATTAAATAAATGGAAGTCTGATGGTGAACGTAGTAAATTGATAAAATTGGACAATTTACCATGGTGAAGGATGGATGAGTCAAACTACGAGCTAGTACATAACTCCTGGTATCTGACAATCATTTATTTTTGTTTATTTATATGTTTTAATAATATATTATTTTCAAGCAAACAATCCAATAGCTTGATTAAAATACTATAATACTTAATTCATTAATAAATCTACTAGAAACAAACGTATGTCTATATTGTAATTTTGTATTAACATTATAAAATTTAGTTGTTAGACACGTGCTTTGGAAATAATTATATTATAATAATGCTTAATTTTTATATATATATTGTAACAAAAAAATAGATAGGGTATAATGAGGCGTACTGGATAGAGTTAGCTCTTCATAAGGATACTGTATTGTAAAGTGAACTGGATGGAACTATATTAAGAGAGGGATAGGGTATAATGGGTCGTAACTGATTTGGTTAGCTCAAGATAGGGATAAGGTATTAATAGGTGGGCTGGTTAGATATGGAAATGTTGTAATGAGGTGGGCTGGATAGAAATATCTCAACAAGGTTATAGGGTAGTAAAGGGTGGAATGGATATAACTTTTTAATCGTAGGGATAGGATGAGATGAGGTGAACTAGATAACATTA
Organism: Timema poppense; assembly: GCA_902141375.1. Taxonomy (NCBI): domain Eukaryota; kingdom Metazoa; phylum Arthropoda; class Insecta; order Phasmatodea; family Timematidae; genus Timema; species Timema poppense. The sequence goes on from CABFOV010004195.1 coordinate 4,247, forward strand.
TCTCAAGAGAGAAATATATAAAGTATTTTATTATGAATTAGCAATAAAAAAATTATTTTCTATTGCCATAATGTAAGTAAATTACTACAAGATATATAGCATATTATAACAGCAAGAACATGACAATAAAAAAAATCTGTTTATTTCTTCACTACTAATAGCTACAGTAATAAGTATTATTACATTTGATAGTTTTCTTCTCGTTCTTCAATTTATTATTGTATATATTATTTTTCCAGATCACGTAGCTAAACACAAGGATAATAAATACCGCTTTAGAAAACCTTCTTTCCAGAACTTAAACTGCTTCTTTATATAAAAACATTAAAAGCTATAATTTCATCATTTACTCATTCCAAACCACTCCGTATAAATGTAAATAATGTTATGGCCCTTACATCGAAAGACGTATGCAAGAAACAGAATGAGTAAAATTAAATGGTCAGTAAGTAAGTTGTGAGGGAAGTCTATTTTCATTCTAATAAGGTACGTTCGTGTGGATGTCCCCGCATTAAAAAAAAAATCAGTGCCACTTCCCTTCTCACGCACCCTTGACTTTTACTCGTTTTTTTCCGGTTATTTAGAGACGAGGCTTTAATAGAGAATCATAATTAACTTATTGGTGATATCTGTAATTAAATTTTTTCGCCGTATATTACAACCTTTTCGGCTTGTGCGCATATATTCTTTTAGCGCAAATGTGCTATGTATAAGGAAGGTTAAATTTAAATTAAGTGTATACACGTTGAATACCAATTTAGGGGAGAAAAATCTGGTCACCCGACCGGTATTCCAAACTCAAACCCCTCCATCATCATCAGTCCAGTCCGTTGTAAGAGTGATGCCCCAGATCATGTGACCACCGTAGTGGTTATCCATAACTTTCATTATCAAACTGCATATCAGTAAATAAAAAATCGTAAATATTTTCTGATATAATATATTCTCTTTTAAACACAAGATACGCCTTTCTCGAAATAGATAAAAAAAATGGTCCTTTTTAAGACTTTGTAAATGAGCTTTCCAATTGTAAGACCCCGTTATAGAGTTTTAGGGTCTCATAAAACGTTATAATATCAAGTTCAAAAACGCGCACGATTATAATACTTTATTCATATAATAATATAATTCGACACGTTCTAGATTGAGGCGTGTTTGCTTTAAATGTGTTGTATTGTGTATTGTGAGTGACAACACGAGTGTTGCAAGGTGTTTTTACTCGTTAGTTAACAAATAGAACATATTCTCTTACAGCAAAACAGTTTATCATCATTCTTTGCGGTAAATCAAGCCATAAAGCAGAATAAATGGTAAATTTTCCAAGCTATCAGGGCTGACAACTCACCATCAAACCTAAAAAGATCACACTGCCAATTTTGGGGGCTACGTGGGCTAGGATGTCAGATCATCGAATATAAGTGCTGAGGAGCTACCGTTCAAGGCCAATTTCAACGGGGTTCATATCCAAGTCAGGCCACCTAGAGGTTAGTCAGGCCATTTGTTAAACAATCCCTGTAATGCTTCGTTCTGCCACAAGATTCTAAATAGTCTTTTAAATTCTTTCGTTTATTTTGATTCTTCATATCAAAATCAAATTTTGTACTGGCGCACAGTAGTACAATAAAATGTTTTTTAAAAAAACAAGCCGAACGTGATTTACGAGCACACACAGACATATTTCCAATAATCGCCCCCATCCTTGGACGCAACCAATCTTGATAAAGTAGTCCCATATAAAGAGGGAGGAGTTATTAATAAGAATAATAATAATAAATAGTATGTATCTTCTTCAGTGGCCACATGATTTAAGGTGCTATTATCGCAGTAGAATATACTACTAATGACTGGGATGGATACAGTTTCAGATCTCAGTCGGGTATACTGAGGGTGGTTTTCCCAATATTTTTTTTCCACTCTCCCTCCACTCAAGTATTGGTACTCTTCCTCTAAATATAAACTTCCTAATTTCTAAAACCATTAGCATTACTAGTACATAACCATATAACCCTAACGTTTAGCAAGACTCGGTGTTAAAAAAGATATGTTTGACACGTTCCAATATTTTGAAGCGTTTTATTTTAGAGAGGGATCATACAATTTTTAATAAAATCCGTCATCCTATTTGCCAGACTGTAAATCGGTAAAAAAAAAATAGAAAATGTAAAGAACAAACCGCTGATTGGCGGACCAGTGACAGCTAACAATATTCCATTTCTATTGGGGATCGTCTGCCTACCACTAACGCTTTCGTTACGGATTTTGTCCCAAACATGAATAATTCAACGGATTGAGTTGAACGCGGGTGTATGTTGAACTAGACAACAGCGGTGTATTTGTTGGTTAGGTTAGGGGTGGGGGGAGAAGCTGGCTCGGTAAAGGGGGCTCATAGGGGTAGGAGGTGAAATCAGACAGTGGATATCTATGACGTCACTAATGTACCCTGGCACGTGGAATACCAGGCTAGGGTTTAAGCTCACCTAACCCAAACCACGGTTCCGACCAAACCTTTTACACATATCTAAATAAGCCAGTATTGATGCAATGGTAGACAAGTATTTTGATACGCTAATTAACCGGCTCGCCATGTTGGTTAGATTGTTGGCAGTGCAATAAACTATGTAAATACGAGTAAACTCTTGTCAGGATGGATTCATTAAATGGAGCGTGGGGTGATTTATTTATGATAGATATGATAAAGCAAATTTTGTCCTCTATGTGATATTCGAAAAGTAGATAGGCCCTATTTATTATGATTTTTTAAACTAATTATTTGTATAGATCATTTTTCATTCTCTCGACACCTCCGAGAGAAAGTGTTGTGATCGTCAAAAAAATATTAGAATTTGAAATTTAGATAAATTTCGATGTTTCATGATCCGTTGAAACCAAAAAGTGGTTTTCACAACGCTGTATGAATTTCTGTACCTTGGACTATAACTGAAACAATTTTAAATATTGGGCTAAATATCAATAGCTGGTGTTTTCAAAAGTTCCCCCCAAGCGTTTTTGGAATTATATATCTAAATCTAAATCCAAGGGTATTTTACTGAAAGACAGAAAGTGACTAAATCTACTTTCTCAAAATTCTCTCTAAAGTTTTTATTAAATTTTATATCAATACATTATTTATCATTATAAACAATCTGACAATTCTCTATTTCGCATAAAAATAACTCTAATGGTACTTACATGATGAAAGTTTTCCCATATTCATAATCTATCCACACAACTATTTTAAATACAAAATAAATTATTAATTATCATTGTATAATTGTATTAGTAATATTAAAGATAAAAAAATTGTTTGAAACATATTTTAATAAACCAATAGTTTCTGAATTATAATAACATTTATATATATATATACATATATATATATATATATATTACAATTCAGGTAATGGTGACCTGGCGGTCTAGGGGTAAGGTGTCAGACTTCTATGCTGGCAGCCGGGGTTCAATCCTCGGTCCCGGCACAGATTTATCTGATTACCAAACCCTTCCTTCACCTCTGACAAGACATCTTGTGAATGTGGGGAGTGCCAGGCCTCCACCGTGGTTCGGATTCCACGTTAAACTGTAGGTCCTCCATTTCATCTCACAATCACCCTACCGTTACACATTATCGTAAGTGCGTATAACCTGAACGGGTAGTAAGACGCGGTGCTAATAAAAATAATAATAATAAGAATAATAATACAATTCAGGTATTTGAAAATGAATTTTATTCTTATGCTATTTGGTGAACAAAGATGTTACTCTTTTTTACATTTTTCTCTATAAGTGTTCCTAATTCCTAATACTATAGATTAATTAACAATGTATAGTATTGCATTTATGATCTATGGTTTAGTGATTCTACCACAATATAAGGACTTTTTTTCTTTTCACAACTCTTAAGCGTTTTAAGTAAATGTCTATTTTAAATAAAAGTGGCAGAAAGTTTTTGCATTGCGCTGTAACATTTATTTTCAAAGATCACTTCTCAAAACATGTTCAGGTTTTCCATCTATACGATAATCACTCTAATAGAGTTGGGCTAAGGAAGGACCAGTTTAGAAGTATCCACCGCCATTGTATTGACAATAAAATGAGAAATCTTTAAGAAAAAACACCAACAATAGACCCAACTGTGATTCGAAACCCAAACTCCCCACTATCTGCAGGAAAGTCTTTCACAAGAGTGATGCCTTTAACCATTCGGGCACTGAATCGGTTGCTTTAGGTAAATGAATAAAATTTTATTTACACATAGATATTCTGAAACTACGATAAGACTTTTTTTTGAATATCAAAGATGGGTTGCGCTTAAGACAATTTTTATTTTCGATTTAAAAAAAACTAAAATATTGTTTGATTGTTTGACTATACGTAGGTTTAGTTTTTTCTATTAGAAAGTGTGCCAATTGTGATCGTAAACAAATTTAACCTTGAAATTATAATAAATTACTATAGCTTGATATATTGTGTACACATGAACTTGAAAAGTGGGGTTTACAAATTATGTTTGTCCCCATGTTTGTATTTTTGTGCCCAAGTTTACAGCCGAAGTAAAGCTCTCGCCTCAGGACCCGATGTTCATTGGTTTAGATCCAGACAGGGTTTACAGATTTTTCTTGAGCGATGAAAATCCCTAGAACAACTTTCTTCGGAAGGTATGTAGATCCTTCAGTACCTTGTCGATTGTGAAATGTAAAAGATCCCTGTAAAGTATGTGAACATACCAATCCTGGCAAAATTTGTAGGAACTTTCGTGCTCGCTCATTGAAATTCAGTGTTTAAGGCATTAAAGGAACCACCAAACTTTCTGAAATTTCCTAATACATGGGATTTCTACCAGATTGTGCAGGCACCACTAACCAGTCGAATGTCTGAGTGCATATCAATTGCTGGTTGGATAAATATCATATCAAGTCAACCTTTGAGTTGCTGACTTACGGAAATATACAGGATGGCCCACGGAATAGTGACCTGCCTCCTATATCCAGCAGACGCCTCACTCTGAACTGTGGGAGGTCAATCCCCTTCCATCCATATTGTGACATGAAGAATGAGCAAGTTAACTGCTTGTTTAAAGCTTTATTGACTCATTCCTCATGTCACAATATGGGTGGGAGGGGGACTGACCTCCAATTCAGAGTGAGGCGCCCGCTGGATATTGGAGGTGGGTTACTTTTCTGTGGGACACTCTCAATATAATCAATGAAAAATCTTTATTTTAGCTCAAGATTTAAAATAAACTATTATTTTGTAGTTTATTTTTGACAGATTTTGGTTATATTAAGAGTTATTATAAGTAGATATCTGGTGGAATTTAAAAAAATTTAATACCTGTGTATGATTAAATTTTGGAGAGAAATGCATTTAAAATATAATCTATTAACTAATAATGTTTTGTTACTAGTAGTGATTCAGCTCAAAATAGGTAACCTGTGAGAATTTTAGATTGTAGCTTGTATTAAATAATTGCTTATGATAGGGAAGTTTATTTCAAATTTGTTTATTGATGACTAATTTTTGAATATTTTACAATAAACTATAATACATTATATGAGAAACGCTTCAGTGGCTGAATGGTCTAAGACATAGCTCTCGTTTTTGACTTACGAGCTGATGAACCGGAATGAATTCTGGACACATATTTTAAGAGCCGAGTTTCCTAAATGGTTCTTACTATCCATCCAACCAAATAAGGGTGGATTTCCTACCGCTTTAGAGTAATTATCATATACTCACATACATATATACACGAGTATATATATATATATATACTCATGTGTGTGTGTGTGTATATATATACTCGTGTGTGTATATATATATATATATACTCGTGTGTGTGTATATATATATATACTCGTGTGTGTGTGTATATATATACTCGTGTGTGTATATATATATATATATATATATACNGTATATATACTCGTTTGTGTGTATATATATATATATACTAGTGTGTGTGTGTATATATATACACCCTACTCGTGTGTGTGTATATATACTCGTGTGTGTGTATATATATACTCGTGTGTGTGTGTATATATATATATATATATATACCCTACTCCTGTGTGTGTGTGTATATATATACTCGTGTGTGTGTATATATATATACTCGTGTGTGTGTATATATATATATATATACTTGTGTGTGTGTATATATATATATATACTCGTGTGTATATATATATATATATACTCGTGAGTTTATATATATATATATATATAAACTGAATAAGTAGTGGGATGCGGTGATTAAAAAAAACACAATATAACACAATCTTATAATCCATGGATGCTACGTCATAGTGGAACAACAAAAGATAAGATTGTAACTTTTTCAAATAGTCGTATTATACATCGTATTTCTACCCAATACGTTAGTTTATTGTCGAAATAAACTTAACCTCAAATAATGCGTCTCCACCACGAAACATCTTGAAGCTCTGAATTATTCTATACAGTCTTGTACTTCCTGTTTAGAAGCAGACTTTATAGTGTATTTCTTTTTTAACTCGGAGCTAGAATCTCAAACCTCAATTATCTTAATGGTTGAGTTCTCTTCTTCTTTAAAACGAGACAAGCATCATATAGATAAAGAAAATAAAAGAAAAATACTTTCACTGATCTTAACGGAACTTAAAACCACTTGTAACTTATATGTTGGAGAGCGTATCCATTCAATCTTCTCTATTCAGTTTTTATTGCTCGAAACATTTCAAAGTTCATCCATTGTGATTAAATGTGAGAGATATACGTATTGAACGTGTTTTTTTGGGTGCATGAACAACAAATGATTCTACTCAATGGGTTTAACCGATAGGATTAAATTGAAAGAATGATTTAATAGAGTTTTATTTAATACTGCGTCTTTCTTCTCACTTAGGTTATACGATTGAGTATTAATTATAATATCTAAAAAAAGGAGGAAGCCTATAATTAGAGGAATTATACCTAATTTGAGTGGAGGGAGAATAGAAAAATTGATTGAAAAAAAATACCATCTCTATAGCCGACCAAGATTCGATCCTCGGTTAAATTCTCGGAAATTTCCTCTTATTTAAAGTACCTTTTAACGCGGGATCCATGCACTGACCACTACACCATTGGGCCAATTATCTCACTTTTGACTAACCGGGAGAGTATATTTAATACATTGTTTTCTCTAACTGGATAACATCATAATTAGAATCAGATCAAAAGTTTCTAATAGCATCAAAAAAAAATGTTTTAGTAGTTGTAAATTCTATCAACTCCTTAGAAACAGATTATTGTGATAGTAAAAAAAAAATCTAATTAAAAGTATAGATGGATGTTGAAGTTTCATGACCATCTTATTCAAAAAATGCGGCATTTTCAAAACCATGTGTTTGTCTGTTCAGGACTATTGCTAAAGCCATTTTAACAATTGAGCAAAAACTTGCTGTCCAGGGTTTTCAAAGGTTTCCCAAAGGTATTTATTTAAATATCCATCCAACCCTAAAATTAAGGGTATCTTATATATTAGGTAAAAGAGTGAAAAAAGTGAAATTTCTATAAACTAGCTTTAACGATATTCTATCTAAGCGCTGCAAACCATATAAAATATGGTTCATCTCATTTTCATTAGAAAATAACTTAAAATAAACTATAATTAAGTGGAAATTTCCAAATTAAAAAAATATATCTCCACCACTTTTTGAGATACAGAATTACTTTGTTTTCATGTTTCTTAAAACCTTTATTTAAAGGAATATTTTATAAAAACAATATTTTTCGAGATATAGTCCAAAATTTATATTTTTTAAAAGATATTTGGGAAATGGAGAATATAGAATTCACAGAACAAATAATATGTTTCTATACGAATTATAAGTATAATATTTATTAAAACACCCTTACCATTTATTTTTAAATATATTACTTTTTCAATTAAACTATTTCAGGTTTTTACTTAATTAGTTTACCCAACACTAACCAAGGAGTGATGTCTGATTCAAACTGTATTTAACACATAAGTTATGTGTTATCCGTAGGGAAATATAGGCTCTTAAAGACTTAAGTCCAGAGTAAGACTAATCGTAGTTCTATGTAATCAACGTAATCAGTCTACCGTACAAATACCTATAATTGCGGTACCAATCTCACTGCCACTCGCAATTTATGCTCTAATAATCTGGATCAGAACTTTGATCTGGGAAATATCCGGTGGAAGAAGAATCGAACCGAGAACCCCCGATCGCTTATCCTTTCCCCGTTCCAGATAGTTTGATTGACAGATCAATGCTCGTTTAGTAACCGTACAAGAGGCTTAAGTCTGATAATAGTTTACCTATTACTAGCGCTGAGCCATTTTGAACAGTTGACAGATAATACCAAAAATAATTACAACCAAGCAAACTGAAAGTTGACATACACACATACATAATTAACCACGCCATTTCTTCACGGGGTATGTAAGAAACCACGCATATAGCCTAAAAAAAATTCAGTACTTAATCAATACTCATTTAACTTTTTCACACTTCCCTAACATTGTATTTTCCCTTCGCTTCGACGACATCCTTACACTGAGTCATGTATATTATTTTATTCTTAAAACTATTAATTTTTAACTTTTTCACACATTCTTTTACCACATTTAACTACGTATTGCATGGTCTAGCCCTTCATTTTGATCCACACACTCTACCTTCATATTTTAGCATCTTCTTTCGCTCCATTCTCACCCTCTCAATGATACTAAATATAATTATTGGGAACGAGGGTGAAAGAGGGAATAGGTGTAAGGACAAAGCTTCCTTTTTTTTTAAATTCATATTTTGACCTTCTCTAGATTTATTTAACCACCCATTTATATTAATGATTATGAATCTGAAAGAAAACCTTGAATTATTTCTTTAAATATTAAAATAAAAGTTTTTATATTCATTCATAACTAGATGAAAACTAGAACGATTGGAGATATGGACTATTAGAGCAGGTCGTAATGGTACATGGGTATGCAAAACCCTTCGGAACCAGATTCTCTTTTCATTCGTATTAGTGACACCTTAAACAATGTAAAAACACAGGGTGCCACCAACTCTTGTGGTCGGGCTTCCCCTTGGGCCGCCATTAAATATGGCAGAAGGGTCAGGTCCCATTGAAGGCCTTATTTCAGTAACCGCTTATCCGATTTCATTAATTCTTTTTTTTTACCAAGAAGATCATAAAATATTCTTTGAAATGAATTATTATCCATTTTGGATCTCTCCTTTCTTTATCCTGTAAAACTTCAAAAATCTTTAATTTTAAGTTTAAAAAAAATGTATCAGACCTCAAGCGGAATTACTTATTTTGCGCGAATATTTGTTTAAGTCGTGCTATTAATAATAAAGAATTAAGGTGAGCTAAGTAAACAAAAATAATTTTATGATTTCGAGCTATTGTGATAGAAGTGAAGGTGACCTGGTGGTCTAGCGGTAAGGTGTTGGACTTCTGTGCTGGCGGCCGGGGTTCAATCCTCGGTCACGGCAAAGATTCATTTGATTACCAAACCCTTCCTTCCCCTCTGACAAGAAATCTTGTGAATGTGGGGAATGCCAGTCCTCCACCGTGGTTCGGATCCCACGTTAAACTGTAGGTCCTTCATTTCATCTCACAATCACCCTACCATTATACATTAGCGTAAGTGCGTACAACCCGAACGGGTAGTAAGACGCGGTGCTAATAATAATAATAATAAAAGTGACACCCCACCCCTTTCCATGACTAAGCTGTGGGACCTCTCCATGTGAGCTGATCAGTAACCATTTAGCGTTCACGTCCATTATTGTTATGTCTAAATGTGTAATTTAATATCTTGCTTTGTGTTTGTACGGTTGGCCTACCATTAATATTTAATATGTCCATTCCAGTGGTGTCAGTGAAAAAGAAACATTCAAATATCTTTAACGTTAGTATTTTTTTGTAATGAGATGGAAACATAATACACTTAAGCCTAAATCAGAAACATATTTAACCGCCCAGCGTGCATAAGAACGGTGTCAAGAAGTTTCAAAATAATTTTTTTTAATTGATTCACCTGAATCAGCAAAACCAACCAATATCGTGGCACAAAATTGTTTCTCGCAAGCTACATGTTAACGAAGAAATAATTCTAAGAAGAAAAATTTAAATTTCTACAAGTATCTCAAACTAAAGCTGATGGCGTATTTACAAAAAAAAAAAAATATGTTCTTGTGAAACATACTATTTGGTCACAAAACTAAATAAGACACCATAAGTCATGCCTTGGAAACTACTTGGACTTTAAATGTCTGCAAAGATAAAAATACCAGTCAAAGTAGTTGAGTAAACAATGGACTTTAAATTTCCACAAAGATAAAAAATATCAGGCAAAGTAGTTGAGTAAACAATGGACTTTAAATGTCCGCAAAGATAAAAAATACCAGGCAAAATAATTGAGTAAACAATGGAATTTGAATGTCCACAAAGATAAAAAATACCAGGCAAAGTAGTTGAGTAAACAATGGACATTAAATAAATATCCACAAAGATAAAAATACCAGGCGAAGTAGTTTAGTAAACACTGTACTTTAAATTTACACCAAGATAAAAAATAACAGGCAAAATAGTTGAATAAACAATTGACTTTAAATGTCCACAAAGATAATAAATACCAGTCGAAGTAGTTGAGTAAACAATGGACTTTAAATGTCCGCAAAGATAAAAATACCAGGCGACGTAGTTGAGTAATAAATGGACTTTAAATGTCTGCAAAAATAAAAAATACCAGGCGAAGTAGTTGAGTAAACAACGGACTGTAAATTTCTGCAAATATAAAAATACCAGGCGAAATATTTGAGTAAACAATGGACTTTAAATGTCTGCAAATATAAAAATCCACAGGTTCAGATCTGTTTATTCAACAGGCCATTCAATGGCTCCCCCACAAGCAATCCATATTTGAGGAAAACGTTAAAATAACTCTAAAACTAAAGGTTTCTAGACCCATGTAATGATTATTTCTTAGTGTTTGGTTGATAAGAATACACCCCTAAATTATTGAACACTAATTAAAATCATCTTGTCTATAAAACAGTATAAAATAATTTTTTGTTAAAGCTGCCGTCATGATATAATCTCGAATCCTCTCAAATGTTACTGAATCTTTTTTTCTTAAATTTATCATCGATCCCATTTTTCAAATCTAACTTTCTCTCTAATTCTATTATTTATTTACATTCTCTACATCACCATCTTTTTCTCTATTAGAATACAAACAATCTTCTAGCTGCCATGCGTTAACCCTCTTCTATCTCGACTTTTTATTTTTTAAGACTTGCTACACAATTAAAAATGTTTTCCCTAGAGACGAAACTTTTATTTGACTGAAGTATAGTAAACAAAGAGCTCAAATAAAATAATTACTATCTATTTTACTTCCAAATCACCAATTCGAATTGTCTGAAAGTTTTTTTTTTGTCTCATTAAACAGAAATAAGAAATTTCCCGAGTGTATTTTAGACCGTTGCTAGCCATATTTTTTTAAGATAAATCAGAAGCCAATTATGTAAGCAATACTGCCTGTAGAGCTATATTAATTTTATAAAATTAATTAAAAGTGAACAGTATTAGAACCTAGACAACTATATTCATTTTATTTACTTGATTCTTTAATTACATTGGTTTAACGTCTACATTTTCTAAAATGACAGAGAATATTTCTATAAAAGGCAAGAATTCTAAAATATATATTACCTACTTTGGTGGTCACAGGATCTAAGGCGCCCTTCTCATGTTAATTCTATATTATACACTAGCTACCCATCACACTCGCTTCAGTGGTTGCGTGGTCTAACACAACGCTCTTGCTGTAGACTGGACTGCCGATGACGGTAATATAAAGGTTTTAATTAAATAATTGATTTGGATAAGGATTCATATCATGATACGGATATAATAACTTTTTGTTCGCATCCGTGTTTTAGTTTACTAATTTCAACAAAAAACGTTTATTGTAACATAACTATAATAATTACATATATTGTCTAGCGGACTTTTTTGTTCAAATTAGTAAGAACGTTCAATATGTATAGTATTTTTTATGTAATACCAATAGTTTTTGCAGCATTTTTCATACCTTGTGTAGAACTATCGACATTTTTATGAGGAATAAATTAAATTTTCAAAATAAAATATAGCCTATTTTACTCGCTTATAGGTGACCTGGCGGTCTAGGGGTAAGGTGTCAGACTTCTGTGTTGGGGGGGTCCGGGGTTCAAACCTCGGTCCCGGCACAGATTTATCTGATTACCAAACTCTTCCTTCACCTCTGACAAGACATCTTGTGAATGTGGGGAATGCCAGGCCTCCACCGTGGTTCGGATTCCACGTTAAACTGTAGGTCCTCCATTTCATCTCACAATCACCCTACCATTACACATTAGCGTAAGTGCGTATAGCCCGAACGGGTAGTAAGACGCGGTGATAATAATAATAATAATAATAATAATAATAAATATAATAGCGTTTAAAGGTTAGAGTTGTATGAGGTTTAATTTATATTAAGTGTACACCTATTTGCATGCAGGGAGAGTGGAAAATCATTTAGGAAATCCACCTTCAGTACAGACGACCTGAATTTGATCAATATTATCGCTGTCATTAGAAGTGAAATTGCAAAAGCTACTATTTATATCATATGGTGGCCACAATTAATGGCTACCTCTTTATTCTTAATTCATTATTGTAACTATGAAGGTAGCCCTTACCGGTGATAAAATATGGTATAAAATATCAACTTTATTAAACGTAATTACAAAAAATAAATCTTACCTTTTATCCAGGTTAAGGCCGGTACATTATCCCGACAATAAACTCAGGTCTACAACTTTTGGCTTAAGTTATAAGCCACAGAGAAGTCGAACGAATTATATCTTTGTCCTAGGGTTGTGCTTAGCTTTGAAATGTTGAAGTCGATATCAAAGGTTGACTTTTCATCGCTTAAACCTCAACGTGCTTTGGTAGTTTGGAGCATTCTTGGGTAATCCTAACTGAAATAAACTGGCCGTTTGTAACAAGTTGATCGTGGGACGTTTGGCGTGGTTGTGAAAGCACCATTTAAGCCTGCTTTGTGTGTTTGTTTACTTATCAAACGTGTTTCTATAACCAGTGGCTATTCAATCTGTTATGGTACGTCAGTCTAGGTTTGTAAAAATGAACTTATATCACATGATAGTAATGCTAAATTAGGCTATGATAAGCTATATTTTTTTTTAAAAAGGAATATGTTTGCTGGTTAGGCTTAGTTAGATTATGTTAGATAATTTATGCATAAACGAAAGTTATAATTCTGTCCACAAATAGTCCAAACCCCATATTTTGATTGGTTTAAAATATTTAAAAATACAGCGATATAATTATACTTAGATTGTTCAAAATGGGTAACTTTTTGTTGCGGGGGAGGAGGGGAGGATCAGGGAGAGGAGGGTAAGTGTTTAATTTCTAAGGAGCAACTTTGAGAGGTCCAATGGCCTAAAATATTTTTAACATTTCTATGAAAGAAAATAACTTCAATTTATGTTGAACAAACTGGAATACCTTGATAAATACGACATATTTTCACGTATAATCATTTTTATAACAGCTATTAAACAGTATTTTTTAAGACAGACTAATGATTAGGTAATAACTTTAATCTAAGTGTCGACTCACAGCCTAAATAATTGGAAGGCATATTTGTATAATATTGTGTGCTATGGATTACCAATGATGAAACGAGCGTTGCAGGTTGTGATTACTAGCATTTAAAACAATATATAATAAAGGAGCTGACCACATAAATATTGTCAGCGTTCCTTAGTCAGAAACCAGGCCAAGGGGCGGGATAAAACGTTGGGGATCCAGCCATCGGGACTGACTAGACCACCCCGCAGTCTAGGGGTCACTCTGCCCGATTCGAGACTACGTGGGCTAGGACGCCGGTTCATCAGGATTTATGGCAGAGGGCTACAACTCTAACACAGGATACAGAGTTTCAGAAACCGTGTAGGGACCACCTAGGGGTCATACAGGCCATTGGTTGATCTTAGCAACACCTCGTTTTATCACAAGCTTCCGAATATTATTTGGGTTCTTTCATACTTATATCACTACCAACATCAAATTTGTAATATAGATAGTAGTACTAATATAAACCTTAACAATCCAATTCCAATGTCAATCATGAACCCCCACAGTCCTACCAAATCACTTCCCCTGTCCTCGTCCATAGCACATCCTGACAGATCCATAGGCCCACGGCTCTAGGTTTAAAGAGAGGGGTGATATAAGCTTAAATAAATATAGATATATCCGTATAAAAGGTTATAGATGCAGCTAATGGATGTTTTAACCTAGCCTTGTGGTATAGTGTTTAGAGGCCTAGATGCAGATTTAGAGGTTTCAGGCTTGATTCCCGGTTGGCATTGAGGGATTTTTCTCAAAGTAGATTAATCCCACCGTTACGAGGATTTGTATGGATAAGTTTTAACTAGGTTTCAATATATTTATTATCTTCACCCATTCATATTCACCACCATCATCCTCTAAACTCATCGAGATATGGAAAGAGCCTCCATGAAAAGGATGTACGATTAATACATTTGGGCCTTCCCTGGGCAACGGTACATTAGTATTGGCTAATATTTCCACAACGTGAGCTACAGAATGATGTAGCCCAGACATGCTTTTATTATTAATATGGATGGCTTAAAATTTAAGTGTAATATGATGTATTGGCAATAAAACCCATATCTTTGACTTTCCTTCTGATTCAAACTTGCCCTTCTCACTATAGAAAATGACCCTAGCCTAACCCTGTTTATTATTTAGAATTATTTCTTATCTGATCCTGGAATAACAGGGATATATCCTGAAGGTTTCTCCTCAGCCTTTCACCAACATCACAAAAAGGGTTTATCATCCTATTATCATAAGAAAGTCTCTAATTTTTCTTTCTGGTATTAAAGGTTATCTTATTGTTATATTCTTAGCTAAGGAATATTTGTTAACGAAGGCCATCACATTTAAAATAGATTGTATTTAAAAGTTATAAATAACACTTGTAGCTTGTATCCATTTGCTTCTTTCATTTAATAAAATATATCGCTTAATATAGTACCCATTTAAAACTTCAATTTACATGCCTTGAATTAAAACAAAACATTCCTCAACACACCTTACCATTTTTTTACTTCCCTACAACAAACGTCTTTTTTACTTTTTTTATCAAGTAGTTTTAATTTCAGTGGCAATTCTTTATTTGCATCGCATTTGCATGACACAAAAGTAAAATGAACGCCTTTTTCTTTTTTTTAAGTTGAGGAAAATATTGCAGGTTGTTTTTTCCTGGTTCTCATAGAACACGCTCTTTCAAAGATAAGTATATATATATATATATAT
>CABFOV010004195.1:28012-55344 GCA_902141375.1 Timema poppense
CAGCACCACATTTAAAAGCTCTCCAAGATTTTTTTTTTTTCCATCTTCCTAAGAATTTAAATTTCTTGTCCATACAGTGCGATGCTCCAAATGTAGCATTTAATCAGCTTCTAGTATGGTATATGATAAGTTTAGTGAACTCAATTGACTGTAGTTTAAAAAAAAAAAAGTCAAATGGGACACATAACTATGTTAAATTTTCCATTGGTTTTTGTAGTTCCTGCTACCGTTGGAGTGGTATCCACATGCTACGATACACCCTGTATAGGTCTATAGTTCAATTCTAATAGGAAGAACTATGTATATTTATATATGAATATATTAATTTATACCTCTATATGTGTGTTAATTAATATAAAAATAAAATAAAGGAGACACCTCCAATGTTTTATTTTGTTCGTGTTTGTTTAAACAAGCAAATATGTCAACCACGTTGTGTTTTCCTCGTCACACTGGTAGCTAACCGAGTTGTAGGGGGATCAGGGGGAAATTGGTGCCAGGTTGTACTGTGCCTGTTCACGGCATCTCAGTGCTGGCGCGCACACACGCCCCCTGCCCCCCCCCCAATCCCCACACACACAAGCAGTCACCGGAACATGGTCCGACAGTGTGTTTTACTCGGTTTCTGCTACATCGTCCCTTTACATTTCTGTCTGGAAATTTTTTCCTACATTGTCACAAACATACTAAAAAAAAATATGTCTGCAAATGTATAAGTCATGTCGGTTATTTCTCTGTCTCTTTTCAGATTCCTATTTAACCAAGGAAACATAAGGTATGTTTGTTTGTTTAAAGTTGGTACACTTGTAACGAGTCGGTTTTACCAACTACGTCCAAACATGTACCCGGGTACGTCATATGTTTGACTGTATAAATACACGCCACTGATTAAGAATATAAATGGTTTATATGGGTTTTAACGGGAACACGCTTTAAGGTAATTATTCTTAATCAAACTATAGCAAAATATAGATTAATGTATACATTAAAATGTATTTTTTATCAGATAAATTTAGTTTAATTCACTACGGATTCCATTTTTAAAAAAATCTTTGATATTTGTCATGAGCAATGTTGATATTTGAGCAAAATCTTTTCTATCAAATTAAAAATTTATTACTAAACAATAATAATGTCATAACAATTATTCGAAAACTGTGTTTTCTTCTATTTTTTTCAGTGAGTTTCACTTCCTATTTGGGATTTACGCATTTGTGTAATCCATTAGTTATAGAGAGAAATTTATTTTAAAATATTTTTTGTGGTCAATTTTGAAAACTTGTATTATATTATTAGTTTTATTTGGGGTTATTGATATTATATAACATTTGGGGAAAATGAATATCACATGTTTTCACATATGAATACGTTAGAGTAATTCTAATAACTTTTTTCTAATAACTTGTTCTAGACGTCTTATTATAGTAATAAGTTTGTAGGCTAAAAGCTAAATAAGTACGAGCTAAGAAAAATCTTTTAAATAATGAATATTTATATTAATTAAAATACTTTACTTTGTATTAATACATCTTAGTGTACATATTTTTAAAATTTTTGAATTTTTGGAAATATTTAGCCTGATATTTTTTCAGTTAAATATTCAAAAAGGAAATATATTTTATTGAATAAATAAATACCAATGCTATAAAAATTTTAGAGACAACGTGTGGATACAGAAAGATTGATATAAATGTATCAACTATTAAAAAAAAAGTGACAAAAGATAATGACACACATATGTTGAGAAAATAGAGATGTATGAATATACTACAAGTAATAAAGAGAAAATAATGGTACAGTGCACAACACAGATTTTTTCAATTATTAATATAAAGTATACTCTAAGATATGTGAAACTAAAATAATATACATTGTTATAAAACAAAATGGAGGGTGGGGGTTTGCAAGAACCCGTAAAATTCACCAAATTGCATAATGGTCGTACAAGAAGTAATGTTTATTATTACAGAAACTTATTATTTGTTATGAACATTTTCAACTTTACATTTTATAAAGCTTTATAAAAAGAATATTATATTTTTGCCTATAACTCTGAAAACGTTTATTTTATAAAATATTGTTACCAGAAAATGTTTTATTTCTTTAAAAGCTCTCCAACTATACAATGATAATTTATTTCGCATCGCAAAGTGTGGTGTAGATGGGATCCGAAATGAGGACAGACGCTCTTATAAGGTTGTCTTGTCTTTATTAGAAAATAAAATGTACCAATTTATATCTAAACTTGCCTGGATAAATATTTTAATCCATATCACTATATCCAATTTTTTTCTCTTTTAGCCTCTAAGGGCCGCTTCAGTGGCTGCGTGGTTTAACGCGCTAGTCCCGCATTAGACTAGACTGCCGATGAAGGGGAGATTGAGGTTCGAATTTTGGTTGGGTGTACTAGTGGTGCTTTTTTTCCAAAAATATTTTCCACTCTTTCTCCACCGGTACCATTCTTCTAAATATAACTTCCTTATCCTTATTTAGACGCGGTTCTAAAACAAAATTGGGGTCACATAGCTAATTTTACAAATATTATCTAGGGAAGCTTATGAAAGCCGTTTATACCAATTTTCTATCCGGATCAGTAAAACGGTTTAAGTTATAAGTTGAAATACAATCACCCACACACATACAAAATACAGCATCGTTAAGAACAATTTTTTCACGTTCAAGATTTCATGAAACTTTGACATTCATCAAAATCTCAATTTAAAATTTTTTACAATCATAATAATTCTCTCTCCAAAGGGTCGTGAGAAAGTAAAAACGTTATTTAAAAGATTATATTGTACGACCCTTTTCTTGTTATTATTATTATTATTAGCACCACGTCTTACTACCCGTTCGGGTTGTACGCACTTACGCTAATGTGTAATGGTAGGGTGATTGTGAGATGAAATGGAGGACCTACAGTTTAAAGAGGAATCCGAACCACGGTGGAGGCCTGGCCTTCCTCACATTAACAAGATGTCTTGTCAGAGGTGAAGGAAGGGTTTGGTAATCAGATAAATCTGTGCCGGGACCGAGGATTGAACCCCGGCCATCAGCATAGAAGTCTGACACCTTACCCCCTAGACCGCCAGGTCACCGTCTTTCCTTGTTAAGGGTGCTACAAAATAGAGCAGCAAGACGCAACGGACATGTTTATAGATACCTCATTATTTAAGAAGCCCATTAATATTGTTTAATATCGTTTCAACCAAATATAGTGAATATGTGAAATGCCAGGCCCCCACTATGGTTCGGATCCCATGTTAAAATGTAGATCCTCCATTTCATCTCACAATCACCCTACCATTACACATTAGCGTAAGTGCGTATAATCCGAACGGGTAGTAAGACGCGGTGTTAATGATGATGATGATGATGATAATGATTATAATAATAAAATATCTACGAAAATCTTTGACAAATTTTTATTAAGTTAATGAGTTTAAATGTTATTCAAAACTAAAAAAAAAAAAAAATTAGCCATGCTTGACGCGAAAATTTGTTCTGTTGAGATTAAATCAAAAGTTTAGAAACCAGGATCTGTCCTTCATCTGTCAAGTCATGTTTTTATAGTGTCACAAAGAATATTTTAAGATAACTTGGGATTGTTTAATGTATTCTCATTAAAGCTATTACCATTATTTTAAAAATAATTTAAAATTTTTAAACAGGTCAGAAATGTATCCTTCATTTTAGTGAAGCCCACAATATTAAACAAAAATATCAAACCATTTTATAACTAATCCGTGATTTCTAGATATCTGCAACTATTCTCATTGTTCTCCCGACTAACAATCTTAACAAATTCTAGCTTTGATTATGTTGATTAGGTGACCTGGTGGTCTAGGGGTAAAGTGTCAGACTTCTGTGCTGGTGGCCGTGGTTCAATCCCCAGTCCCGGCACAGATTTATCTGATTACCAAACCCTTCCTTCACCTCTGACAAGACATCTTGTGAATGTGGAGGAATGCCAGGCCTCCACCAAGGTTCGGATTCCACGTTAAACTGTAGGTCCTTCATTTCATCTCACAGTAACCCTACCATCACACATTAGCGTAAGTGCATATAACCCGAATGGGTAGTAAGACGTGGTGGTAATAATTATAATAGATTATGTTGACTCATTACCAATGTTTATTTACAACTGAACGGCATGCCACTCGTCAACTTATTTAATAATTTCCTATATTCTTTTAACGACAGACCATTTTCATGATTAACAATACTAACTTCTGGAGCACTGATATATATTTCAGATGCAGTTAAATCACGAATTAATAGAAGGGTGTTTAGAATTTAAAAATAACATTCATTCTGAAATGAAGAAAACGTTTATTGGCATGCCCATATATAAATAAAAATCCGCGCCTTTTAATTAAGTTTGAAAAAGTTGTGTGAAAATGTAGAGTTAAATTAGTCTAACCATATTTAAAGGGAAATTACACAATATTTAAATTAATAAAGATTGATCAAACATACTTCAAACGAATCAAGAATTTTTTTAATGGAGTAATAGCAGGAAATTTGAGATAATTAAGGTTCCTTTTGGTGGTTTTAATGATTAGCTCTGAGTTACTATTTATGTAAATAATACAAGATTGTGATTATCTCTGTTCAAGTAGGCTGGCTTACTTAAGGCTGGACGGAAGGGTACTAGAGAAAGAGACAGTGTTTTCTTGCACTTTTTATGGCAGAACTTTTTTGGCCAAAATAAATAAAATATTGGTCCAGTACAAACACAAGAGCTTAATTTTCTTCACATGGCGATTTCAAATATTTCTTTAATATCTATTAAGTGTGTTCTGGAATTTAATGACAACTTTTTCTCTTCATTTAAAAATGTTGTTAGATAATGCCACTATGCTCATGGTATCTACTCAGGAACTCTTGAATTAAACATGTGAAGAAAATTAAACTTTATTTTTGTAATGGAGCAATATTTTGTTTATTCTGAGTAAAAAAGTTTGCTATAAGAATTAAAAAAAGATGGTCTTTTTCTGGAATCCACTTCCATCCCACTATAAGGTTGAGTTTTAGTAGAAATTCTCTAAAGCATAGTAAGTACTTAGTTATACATCGTTGATGGAATATATGTTTGTAATCATATACAAATGAGTTTAATTTAATGTTTGTTTTTAAAGAGTTAAAAAAAAATTTGCAATATGTTCGAAACCATTCGGTGTGTTTTATTTTCATTTCTCAAAGAGGAAGCAATCATATTGTAATCTATTTCAAATTGGTCACAATAAAATAAAGTTAGCGTGCCTTGACGTGTTTGCAAACATTGTGGTGATGACAAGCAAGTTGGGCCAGTAATTATCTGCAGATCACACACAGCACTTCAGTCTCTGATTGTTCCCTTCTAGTTTTTCATGTCGTGGATAGTTGACCAAATTCCTAAATTTATAGACATATTTCATACCATTACACTCTTGTGGGAATGTTGTGGATTGTGTATGAAGACTAGAAAAATGACGTGGCAAAAAATGTTTTAAATGAAATAGATGAAAAGGTCTCAGTGATAGTTAGATTTAAAATAAGCTAAGGGTCGTTTGTGAACAGATTTATAGGGAGCTTAGGAAGTAATTTTAAATAGATAAAAATAACGGTATTTATTTTATTAGTAATAAAATACTGCCACTAAACAATGTTTGTTTAACTGTTTGCAAACAATGTGACAGCCATTTTGTGGGCAATAGGAAACATTTTATTAATACAATTACACATTTTCCGAACAAAGTTTGTAAACTTCGATGAGTAAATAGGCTTCTATACAAAATCTGAAAGTTATAAAACATTGTACCAGTTTGGTCATTTAAGTGTCTTCTTTATTGTAGAATACCTTATTTAACTCTTCATAATTCATTTCAATAAATCTTGGTTCATTTTTTGAATCAAATATCTTCGTGAGTTTGTTTTGAAGGATTTGGCTCAAGTGTTTTTTTTTTAAATAAAACCAATGTTTTTTCACTCTAAAAACGTTGAAAAAAATAACTTTCCACGTTCATGCTGAGTTTTTTTTTAATCTTCGCGGGCCCTTCTGGAATTTGATAAATCATTTTCCCACGCAGTAGTGGTAAATTAAGGTGCAACATTCTAGATTTTCTTGATTTGAAATAACCTCAAAACAGCTAGATGTCACTATTACTTAACCTGATCTTGAAACTGTAGAAGAAACACCAAACATGTAGTAACTGTGCTGACAAACTGAAACAAGTTACAGGTCAATAAATGATAAATATTTATTTGATTTAGAACATAGGTTGACTTAATTTTGTTTAGACTTGTATTAAAGCTATATTATTAAACTTTACTACAGCTGTGCGTAGGGACATAAATAATTTATTGATATCTTATTACACAGTGAAGAAAATGGATTGGAAGGAAGTTGGTTAATGGTTAATGTTTAGATAGATGTTTCTCAAGATATGATTTATTGAATACCTTACGTACTGGTGGCCATGAACTTTCAATCTACTTAATGCCAGAGAGTGGGTTGGTAATATAAATAGAGAAGTCTCTAAAATATAAAAAAATAAACACATTGCTTTTCTGAATCGGTATGAATAAGTCTAGTAATAACCATTTATAGTATTACTGTTAATTTTAATGATAAATAATCTAACAATATTTTAGTACACATAGAAGTTAAATTATACTTTGTGATTGATTTGACCTCACCATTATAGTAATTAGAGTTAAAATTTAATTCAGGAAAAAATAAAACCTTGAGGATGAAAATTAACTCTAGGGTATTTGTATTTGCGTTCCCATGCATTACTACTTAACTATTCCGGCTTATCTGGTATTCAGGGCAATTTTTCACTAGCTTTTGAGTTGAGTCAGATTGTGATCACTGGTGAATGTATAGGCCTCTCAGAACTATTCAAAACCTCAACAAAGGTTACTTTAAAATTATTTTGTCTTTATTTAAGCCACACAATTGATGTTCATAGGTAACACAGATTGATAGGTTATGGTTTGCTAATGGATAAATACTTATATTAGAAAGGAATTCAATTATTGGACACGTACAATCTAGCTCAATTAGTAGTAACACGGAACTAAGGGTTCCGAGTTCAAATACCCGCCATGACTTTAAAAAATATATAATTATTTATATTTGTGTTTTCCTATTCAAAATGATGAAATGGCGGATGAAAGCTGTGTTTTGTTTATTTTATAAATTAAAGCTATACTATAAGTCGTGTGCTTATATATATTTAACACCGCGTCTTACTACCGGTTCCGGTTATACACTTGTACACTCTTTACGCTAGTGGTTTAAGGTTTATGAAGTTTATATTTAGAGAAAGTCTAACCATATTTGTGTGAAAGAAGGGTGGAAAACCCAATTTGGAAAAGAACACCCTGAGTACATCCAACCAGGATTAGAACCTTGATCTCCCCATCATCGCTAGTATAGTATACTGTGATACTAGCGCGGTAGTCGTCGTGGATATCGCTGTGGGTGATTATATATTTTGCTGGTACGGAAAATGCATGTTAATACATAAAAAAAATGTGAAATAGTGAAAAATCGCAAACTATACATGAACTGGATTTGTGGACCAATGGTCTACCACTGACTCATCCCGGCTGGTCTCGTAGAAAGAAAACTAATTTTATTTAATCTTTAAATTGGTGCCAAAGTACACTTGATGTGTAATATTTCACTTAGTTGAATTTGATTAAGCTATCAGTACCAATCATGTGGACTCATTTTTTGTGATACTCGTGAACTAAAATGTAAATTGTATAGCAAAATACTGTCAGTTATTAACATGATTCAGATTTTTATGACCTAAAATTATCAAAAAGTTAATTATATAATGAGCTAATAATTCTAGAATATAAATTAAAATATTTTAGAAAATGCCAAAAAGATAATAACATATTCACACAGCTAAATTAAACAGGCACTCACAGATGTAAGACACAATGAAAATCCTTTAAACAGCAAAACACTTATATGCCGTTAAATATAAAACTAATATATACATATACATGTATATATATATATAATATATATATACTTACTAACTACCCCCACCCAACACAACCCTCTCCAGCTTAGTTGCACTATATCACCAGGGATGTGTATCTTATTTCTATAAAATCGAAAAAAAACCGAAGTTAATGAATTTAAAAAAATTCCAAAAATTTTATTAAAATTCCGTAAGATATCTCAAATTGACGATAACAAATAAAATATTATGAGCTTGTATACTAAAATAATAAAAAAACCGTTTATAAAATAATATATACGTTTTTATGACAACGACAAATGATTGAACATAGTTCTTGTTCTTATGAACTTGTCATGAATAAATAAAATATATGCTATAATAATCCTGGTATGAATCAAAGTGGATTGTGTATTAATAAATGAGTAGCAAACACTTGCAATCCCTACCACAACTATACTCAACACGAAAACTATTAAAAAATGGCTTTAGTTATGAAATAAGCCAAAAGTTTTATTGGTACAGCATTGGCACGTGATTCCATAGGTCCAAACTTAATTTCCCATACCCAAGCTGTCTTATTTTACACTTGATTTAATTCAGTTTTAAGGAATATTTCTGTCAAAAATCATAACGAATTAAAATGGTAAATCCTAATTTTTTTCCATTTATACAATAATTATTATTTTAAATAAACTTATATTTAATACTTTATTAGTTTTAAGACTTAAAACGAAGAGATTACTGTCAATTGAAAGCTGAGAAGATCTACTTACCGTGAAAAGAAGTGTGTTATCAATATTAAAGAAACCACATACGCTGAACTGAGCCTTGTAATGAAGCAGCTGTCTGGAGAACATAATTAGCTGGAAAAGTTGAAAAAAAACCCATAATCCATCTAAGTAGATAAACTCATATTAAACTACTTGTCATAAAATAGGAAAAATTAATAAAGTATTATCTAAATTGGTGGAATAATAGTACAGTAAACTTGAAGTGAAGTATAATATCCATGGTCTGTTAAAAAATTGATCACGTCTTCTGAAATTAATTATGTTATTTTATTGCTATTGATAGTTGTAATATATAATAAAATTGACAGGTGTAGATCATAATTATGATTTGATGTATGGTATTGTGAAAGATGATTTATTTTGTTGGTTAGTAAGTTTTCAATAAATATAAGTCTCATAATATACAAAACAATAGTTTTACCATTTGTTCTTTATGGGTGTAAAACGTTATATGTTATCTTAAATGGCGAAAACCAATCGAAGGTATTTTAAAACAGGGTTCGTAGTAGGATAACTTCTCTAAAGAGTAATGAAAATCCTGAGGATTGTATAAGCTTACATAATTATTGTACTTATGGATGCGGTATCGAAAACAAGTACTGATACTGTACTCATTAAAAGTATCGGAAGAAAAATATCCATAATCGTGAATATCGGAATCGAAATTCTAGTTTGGGAAAATGTTTTGTTACCTATTAATAATAATTTCAATTTTCATATTTATTCAAACACTAAAAATTATAACGATTATGAATTATTATTAGCTAAAATAGATAACATGCTAGAGTTGTTTCTTAGTTGTTATGCAGAAAATGAGTCAGAATTGAGATATTCTCAGTTCTTCTTCCTCCATAGTGTCCCATAGTAAACAATTAGCCCCAGAATGAAAGAATATGGTAAAAATGTTGTTTCTTTTGATACTAATTCGATACCTGAATGTGAGTACTAATATCAGTAAAAGTATCAGAAAAAAACTATCGAGTAGAAAATACTATCATTAAAAAGAAAATATTGATATTATTAGAGTATCAATACTTATTTCTTAAACCTTAATTGTACTCATAACAGGACATTGTTGGGTTAATCAAGTCTCTTAGATAACGGTGTGCAGGAGACGCAGTGCAAGTGAGAGAATAAGAACCAACACATTGGGATGAGACCATTAGGAATACCTTTATGTAGATGGGACATTGGAAGAAATAGGGTGTAATAAGATTTATTGGATATAGCTAGCTCAAGATAGGGATAGGTGGTGTATTTTTATAAGCGCGACATTCAACTTTCGAGTTTCTATTTTCATAGACTAATTATGATCTTGTTTGTCCTATATCTTATTACTATTATATTTTTATTATACTACTATAAAGCCACATGGTACACTAGCCCACTGACATTAATGTTTACCCACTTCCAGATGAGCTATAAACTTGAAATTTGGTAAACTTATAGCCTGTAATCGACGGCATAGTTCCGGAGTTAACAATTTTAGTTTTGACCCCCCGATAAAAATTCAAAATAACGGATCAACTTTAAAGTTGGGGTGGTGTATACAATACAATACCGGTAACTTTAATTTGTTATGTTCATAACAACGCTGGAACTACATCTGTTTACATCCACTTGCAAAGAAAACTCACGGGGGGTCCTGGGGCAGAGACCCAATGAAATTTGACCTAACACCTCGTTTATCCTTATGAAACGTCCACATCCATAAAAATATTGGTTTTTTAAGTTCACAACGCCTCTTCTTTCCAAGTAATCATGATAAAGTAAAAAAGTGTCATTATTTCTCACCTCTTCCTTAACAACCTTATCTTTTGTCACCAGAAGTTTCTTATGGACTACAACCGCGGTTTGTCGAGCCTAGAATCAAAAAAATTAAATTAATATAATAATAATATAATAATATTTAGCACCGCGTCTTACTACCCATTGGAGTTATACGTTTCAAGTACTAATTACGCTAATGTATTAGGAATTGGGAAGGTTTAATTAGAGGAAGTGAACCCGCATTTGCGTGGAGGGAGAGTGGAAAACCATGTAGGATATAAAAACAGTTCACCCGACCGTGATTCGAACCTCGATCTCCCCGTCCTCAGCGATCGAGCTCAACACGACTAGCGCGTTAGCCAACTACGCCACCGAGGCGGGTAAATATAATTAAATTAGTTATTAGTTTTGAATTACTTTTATGATCTTAAAACTACTGTTAGAATATCACCACCCAATCCAGATACCTCCATTTAACCCTTTTAAGTACTTTTAATTATACAAAGAGTAGAACTCGTTTCCTCCAGTCAAAAAAATGCAAAGTACATCTTCTTGTTTGAAAATTATGTTTTGTTCTTATCGTAACTAGAATCTTAAGATTTATCTTTGAATTTCCAGTTGTTGTTCTTTTATTTAGCACCACGTCTTAACATCCGTTCTGTTTATACGCTTTAAATACTAACTACGCTAATGGATTAGTGATTGTGAAGATTGAATGTAGAGGACGTGAACCCGCATTTTCTTGGAGGAAGAGGGGAAAACCATTTAGCAAAAACCATCTTTAGTTCAGCCGAACGAGATTCAAACTTCGATATCTCCATCCTCAGCAGTCCAGCTCAAAGATGAAAATAGCGCGTTAGCTAACTACGCCACCGAGGAAGGTAATTTCACGTTTTAATATATCCTTGAATTTCTCCTAGGAAATTAAGTCGATAACTTTTCCTTGGTGATCAAGTTGTACAGAAAACAAATTAATACTATAGTCAAAAGTAAACTATATTAAATTGAAAAACTCTTGTTCGCGTGGTTTAAGATGTCAGTCTGGTAGTCTGTCTTAAAATTACAAAACCAATATCATAGGTACTGATAATCTCTTTAGATTAAATACTAAACAAGAAAATTTTGTGTGGCTGTCATTATTATTATTATTACTATTAGTACCGTGTCTTACTACCCGTTCGGGTTATACGCACTTACGCTAATTTGTAATGGTATGGTGATTGTGAGATGAAATCAAGGACCTACAGTTTAACGTGGAATCCGAACCACGGTGGAGGTCTGGCATTCCCCACAATAACAAGATGTCTTGTCAGAGGTGAAGGAAGGGTTTGGTAATCAGATAAATCTGTGCCGGGACCAAGGATTGAACCCCGACCGCAAAGCACAGAAGTCTGACACCTTACCCCTAGACCGCCAGGTCACGAGTGTGTCCTATCATATTGAAATGATTAGCCTGATTACAATATTGTATACACACTTTATTTGGCTATGGTTGAAATAATATCCCTGTCAAATTTAATTAGTAATTGTTCCACGAATTTTGCAGTTATCACGTAACACACAAACAGACCAAACAAATAGTTGATTGGTCACTATATTGAAACATATATCAGGAGAGGGAGGGGGGAGGGGGGGATCCAAGCATTCGTTGTTAGGCCAGACTTCAATGGAAGATCCCTGTAAAATTGGTCAAAAATCGAACATCGTAAAATTATGATTAATGATTCCATATTTTACAAATTTATCAATAACATACGTATAGTTAAACCTTATTTATATAGGATCATTGTCTAGTTTTGAAGGAAATAAAAACACGAGCTATTTTCAAGGCTTTCGCGGACAGTGTTAGACCTGTATCATTTCCCGGGTTTGATTCAAGTCGATGACATAATTGACATTGTTTTATCTGTCTTTATAACATTCATCTTTTGAGGTGAATATAAATTATCTCTATTTGACTCATGACTGTAACGACAGTTGAAACTTTGAGAATAATTTCACCAGTGTAGCTCACGTTTTGAAATAGTCATAATTCCCTTCGGCTCCTAATTATGTTTTTTATTTTCTCAATAAGAGGAAATATTATTATAGTGAGAATATTAGTTAGGCCAAGAGATGATGATGTATCTTTACTTTTAATGAGCCCTTGAGTTCAAACCATGAATTTGAAAAAAGCAGATCTGTATTTACCTGTAGCTATGGCTAAAGCCGTTCAAACCTTTTTGACAAACTATAAAATGTACCGTACTTTTTAAAGTCCAAGTATTCGAATTTGGATTCGAGATTTGAAACAGGTTTTTTTTATTAGTATTCGAGATTCAAATTTATGATTTTGTCGTCCAATTTAATAAACGGATAGCCCGCTATTATGGACCAAATGTCACCTACTTTCCTTTCGTGTTGGATTGGTCTGCTGATAACAGAAATATTGTCGATTGAATCTCAGTTGGGTCTACTGAGGGTGGGTTTTTTTACCAATAAATAATCTCCCCCTTTCCTTCCATGCAAACGAGGGTAATTACCTCTGAAATGCTTCTTTCTTCATCCCTACCCCCACTATATTAATTATTATTATTATTAGCACCGCGTATTACTACCCGTTTTGGTTATACGCACTTTTACTTGTAATGGTAGGGTGATTGTGGGATGAAATGAAAGACCTACAGTTTAAAGTGGAATCCGAACCACGGTGGAGGCCTGGCATTCCCCGCACTCACAATATGTCTTGTCAGAGGTGAAGGAAGGGTTTGGTAACCATATAAATCTTTGCCGGGACCGAGGATTGAACCCCGGCCGCCAGCACAGAAGTCTGACCCCTTACCCCTATACCACCAGGTCACCCTCTATATTAATTATTACTTTACCCTAAATAATAGATGTGGTTTATATATTAAAAAATATTATTTCCTCACCTCTTTTGTAGCAGAAGAGCATATATAAGTGGCAGCAACTAAATTCACAACATAATAGATGAGCCAAACAATTTGCCAAACCCTTAATCTCCACGAGTGAAACTCAAAGTAAATCTCACTAATAACAAAGTAATGAACATGATTAAGGGTGACAAACAATGTGACGACGAAAGAAAACAGGTTTATTGCCGAAAAAATAGAAGTGATAAGCTCTATGACGTCACATAGAGAGGCGTGAGCCTCAGATATAACATTTATAGGCGATTTATAAGGACTAGCAGGACTAGTTTTGTTTCTTGAATTATTTGGAAACGGTGGAAAGAACTCTACACTGAAGTAGGGGTAGTAGCTATCAACATCCAAATCCTTTATTTTCGAGTTTAAGAGCTCGAATCTTGTTTTTAACATGTACACCAGTCCTACAAACTCGGAACCAATGACGTAATTGAAAAGAATCGCCAACCTCCATGCTACGGTGTAAAAAGTATTAAACGTATGAAATATGTCAGATAGAAAACCTTCACAAGAGTAACAGACAATCAACAGTAGGAAGCCTACAAAAGTATATAATGATATATTTTTCCTGACTGGATCGTAGGGCACAATAATATCTATTCTTCTTAAACCTAAGTCCACCTCTGAAATGAGTGAATGGATAAATATGTATTTGTTTATATTCACAAGTCTATAAAGTATTGAACTTATCACTGAAATCAACGTTAACTCAACTTGAAAGATATCCTCGAAATTAGAAATGGTAGACAGTCCCGGGTAAGATACACCGTGTCTCGTTTTAAGGTTAGCTGCAACCGAGGTGAAAGCAATTACAACGAATATGTTGTAAGCGACAAATCTTTTGCTTATGGTGACCTTTGTTACACTTCCGTTCGTTTTTATTTTAAATGAAGCACCACAAAATAATCTATAGAGATATCTCAACGGTATAGTATAGGAGTCGGTTTCTTTATTTTCTAAAAGACTAAATAATAACACTTTTTCTAAAAGTTTTCTTAGTTTCTGAAGCATATCACTGCCTTAGATACGTTTTCCAATCGAACTAAAGCTCTCCTTGTTAATAAAGAAACAACCTTTGTTTGATATATCCTTGAATAAGACATATGGTTCTGCCAGAGCCGTTCGAAAACCACCTTGCTTTTATATAATGAAATATTTTTCAATTAAATTACTAAAGGTCAGGGAATTAAACTGCCATGCCGCGATGTTTTGGTTAATCTACTAAGTGGAACAAACGTTCAATTTGTATACATTTCACACTTCTACAAAGACAAACAAATTTACATCAAATTAAGTTGTGCCATAGAAATAATAAGCTCTATTAAACTCTAGGTAATTATTATTACTATTATTATTATTATTAGCACCACGTCTTACTACCCGTTCGGGTTATAAGCATGTACGCTAATGTGTAGTGGTAGGGTGATTGTGAGATTAATTGGAAGACCTACAGTTAAACGTGGGATCCGAACCACGGTGGAGGCCCGGCATTCCCCACATTCACAAGATGTCTTGTCAGAGAAGAAGGAGGGGTTTGGTAATCAGATAAATCTGTGCCGGGACCGAGGATTGAACCCCGGCCGCCAGCACAGAAGTCTGACACCTTACCCCTAGACTGCCAGGTCACCTCTCGGTAATTTATAATTTTTTTAAATGTTTTATTAATATCATAAAATACCTATTTTTCAATCCTATTTGAACTAAATGTATTATATTTCGTATATTTATATTACACAATTATAATCTCTTGTATAATTTATCATTCTGAGGCTATTTACTGATCGGAGATAGTATTTCTAAAATAATTAGATTATTAAAGTGTTTTTATAAATAACTGAGTCTTACTACCCATTCGGGCTACATGCTAATGTGCTTTTTACGCTAATGGTTTTAAGGATGAGGAAGGTTATATGTATAGGAATAATACAAATTCGCATGAAAGGATATTAGAAAACCATTATGTAAAAAACACCCTCAGTACACCCGACTTAGATTCTTGATAATACGTTATGGTTTATTTGCTAATAGTTGATTTTGATTGCACCCGCCCAGTTTATTAAAATTCACTAAGGTAATACCCGCCTCGGTGGTGTAGTTGACTAACGCGCTAGATTCGTGTTGAGCTAGACTGCTGAGGATGGGGAGATTGAGGTTCGAATCTCAGTCGGGTGAACTGGGGGTGGATCTTACTAAATGGTTTTCCACTCTCCCTCCACGCAAATGCAGGATCACTTCCTCTAGATTCGACCTTCCCAATTCCTAATCTTTTAATGTAATTAGTACTTAAAGCGTATAATCCAAACGGGTAGTAAGACGTGGTGCTAAATAATAATAATAAGTTAAGGATGAATAAAATTAAATTTAGAAGGAATGTATTCGTATATACGTTAAGGGAGAGTGGAAATTAGTTCAGGGATAAAAATTATCACATAATACCTTGCTGGGTTTCAAACCAGTGCCTTGCGTTCTCAAATAATTGGATTATAAGAGCTGTACGGTAAGTTTGCGTGCTCACCGAAGCCAGTAAGCTATACATATATTTTAGGAGGTTAAGATTTGACTCTTGATTTAAAAACTTTAATATTAATATATGTGAAAAATGACACCTGAACATAGAAATCAAACCCCGGAACCTTGATTTTGTGACACCCACAGATAATCTGAAGCGTGTGTAAAGAACAAGCAAGGAATTAAGTCAGGTATAAAGGTAATAATGATACATCATATATTTCAAATATGGCATAGAGAGCGAATTTGTAGTCTGGCAATAAACACAAATTCAATATGATTAAACTTAATCATAAATATACATAATATACATAAGATAGAGATTATCGACAATCTATATATATTAAATAGCGAAGCCATAAAATTTACTTTGAAATATATATATAATAATTAATGTATTCTGTCAAAGCAGACACAAGGATAGTAAGATAAAGCGGTTAAATCTATGATATATAAGTTCCAACAATTGCCGTGGAATTATATAGTTAAGTAACAATGGATAATTTAATTGTTTAATTTACTTTGAAGTGTATAAATATGTTTCGTAAACCGCCGTTAGAATCTATACAACCTAACATGATAACCCAATTTTAATTTAATATATGTACAATAATAATTTTCGCTATTAAAGCGTGCATACTTTATTTTAATAACCTCCCTAAAACTCGTAAAAATATCAATGTAATCACTTAGCTGAACTAAGTGGAGATGAGAGCGCGCCACAAGTACACAAACAGTATTAACGGAAATCATTAATTCCCCTTAAAAACAAATATAATTGACTCGCGGTTCATCCGCGTCAAACCCCACCAGAAAACCCATCTATGAAATATGATATATAATAAAGAAAGCCCAAACAATAATTTTGAAAAGCATCCCTCATTATTTATATCCGAACAGAAATTTTGAATAAAGTTTCCTAGCTCTAGTTTATATCGGCGCCTTCACCTTTATGCAAGCCAGTGGTGCAATGAGTGATGAGGTAAACAATACAAGCCATTATATAGTGAATACAGACTACAGATGTTCTCAGAGGAGGGGGAAAGCAGGGTGGAAACAAAGAACAAAAGGAAGGGAGAAGACTAGCGCTCTCGAAGCTTAGCGGATCAGTCCAGTAACCACTCGAAGTTTACAGAACATCCCAGAGGGCGGAACCGGAAACGATCTCGGTCAAGTCAAGCCCTTGTTTGTTGTGGGCTGGGCTTCGATGACGAGTGAGGCGCTGACCAGCGTTTCGTTTCAGTTGAAATTGTTCAACCCACGGGAGAGGATGTCTTAGTGTGTGTTAGTGCTCCATCGGACGGAAAGAAGCCAGGCCAGTGGTGGTGAGTGTTATTATTCCATATTACTGGGTGGTATGCGTTAGATGTTGTTATTCGTGGTAACATCGTTACAATTTATTGGGTCGATGTTCTACCAAAGAGCTATCCAGGTATTGACGCGTTATCAAGGTCTTTATTCACTGAAATTTTAAGGCAAAGTCTGTGATGGAGGTGAGGAGTGAATAATGATCTAAGAATGTGGCAAGTCCTGTATAACTCAGTGGTAAAGCATTAGTGCACTAATCATTAATTCCCAAGTTCGATTCACATGTACAGGTGTCATTATTCAAATATGTACATGATACGTATACATCCGTAGCTAAAATAGAATCTACCGCTTTTATGCTTCGGTAGTCATGTACAATCAATTATAATATCGTTTGATTCTATTCCGTTCTAAATAAAGTTCAACTAAACAATTTTGAAATGAATTACTTCATTTTTTTAACAAAGATTTTTTTTTTACACTAGTGGAATAAACAAAGAGGGTACTCTATCAATCTTATTAATTGCCATCGCACGGGTTATTAAATTCGTGTAGGATGACATTCATGTCGCTATATACAAATGGTTACGATTCTAAAGCTCGGCACGGAATTCGAACGCGGGACTTTTTTTTTTCTATCGGTCTGGGTTCTCGTTGTCCCGCAGAAGTTACGAGAGATTGTCCACCAACAAGGGTCACCTCTTTCTCATATATCACCGTGATGAGAGTGTGTGATTGTTTGTGTGTGATTGTGTGTGTGTATGTGACTACGTCAATTCAAAATTGAGCTATCAAACAGCAATTCTCAATGGACGCTTGCGCCTCCACATGGAATGTCACTAATAGAACAATCGTTTTGCGCAACATTGACGTCATGATACAATGAAATAATTGCAAATATTCCATTTCCCCTCCTGACTCTACCCAAATCGACTGAGGAAAAAAAAACACGATTACAAAGCCAGACACCGGCAGGGTTTGGCTGAAGGCGAACGTGCCCTAACCTCCGACCTACCAAAACTGTCGAGTGCGCGGATTATACATAAAGCTAATCTAAATCATTTTGCCATTTACAAGGGAAATATAACTTAAAATCCCGGGTGGATGTACTCAATAAATTTTCCCGTATATGTTTCCTGCGGTCTCCTTTTAACTCAAAATAGGGAATGCCTCAATATTCCATCTTCCTTATCCCTTCCTTAATAATGTATAAAATGCGCAAAGCTGTAGCCAGCCAATAATTCCAGGAGGTTAGGGGGTTTTTAGTAGGCACATCCCCCAATTTATGGAAGTTAGAAAAAATGCTAAACGATAATTAATTCTAAAAGATCCCTGAAGAGGTTATTTTGTCATGTTAAAATAAGTCCCTAGCTGCCAAAGGCTCGGAAAATTTATAAATATTAAACACTTTAATAAGCGCTGTGAAATGTTTTTTTTAAATGGTAAAATAACCCTCAAAATGTGTAAGGCTAGGATTTTTTTACTAGAAGCTCTCTGAAAAGCTTTTTATTGTAACACAGCCCCCTAAATTGTATTTTTATCTTAATTTTGAAATTGTTTGAAACATAAATAAAGCCATATATATATATTTTGTTCATAAAATTTCGTGGGGGATCTTGAAAATGCGGATAGCCTAGATGGATAGTAAGACTAAGTTTAAAAACAATAAAATCTACCCACGTGATTTGAGCATCAATATTTTATTAATGGATTTTAAAAATCGCTTTTAAGTTACTGCGAGTTAGAATTATAAAACATAACATTACCATGGTTACCTCATTGGAGTATGTCATTACTCTTGCATTAAACGTAATATTAGTAAAAATATAACTCAAACATAATATACGTTGACAAGTTAATAAGTAAATATAGAAACATTTATTAGGTGGTATTTATAATCTCGTCAACCAAGCTAAACTGTACAGTGTAAACAATTAAGTCATGTCGTACTAGATTTTCAGTAAACAAAAACCATGGATTCATGTACACACATGACGTAACATGTTGATTATAGTTCAACAGTGAGCAAGCCTTCTCTAGAGCTGAGGAGTGTTGATTATAGTTCAACAGTGAGTAGGCCTTCTCTAGAGCTGAGGAGTGTTGATTATAGTTCAACAGTGAGTAAGCCTTCTCTAGAGCTGAGGAGTGTTGATTATAGTTCAACAGTGAACAAGCCTTCTATAGAGCTGAGGAGTTTTTATTATAGATCAACAGTGAGCAAGCCTTCTATAGAGCTGAGGAGTGTTGATTATCACTACTGAAGGTCCTTGGCCCCATTTGCGCAAGTCTAAAACCTATTTTGTGGAATGGTGGGACGGTGGGTGAAAGGTGTGGCGTGACTTCACAACCTACCAAAGTATCCTTCCGCACCAACGAGAATGGATAGATCACGGAAACCGTAGCTACCG
Source organism: Timema poppense (assembly GCA_902141375.1). NCBI lineage: Eukaryota > Metazoa > Arthropoda > Insecta > Phasmatodea > Timematidae > Timema > Timema poppense. Next base: position 47,695 of record CABFOV010004195.1, read on the forward strand.
GACAGGTCTTGCAAAAAAAAAATCATACGTTTCGAAAAATCATTTTTCTAGAGAACGAGGGAAATGTTTATGTTAATGTTTTCAACACCTCTTCTAAGATCGTGTTTCGATGTTTATTAATTTTTACATTTTCATATTTTTTGTTATGAAACCGGAAGTTTTCTATTGAAAAATCTCCATTTTATCCATATTTTATCACTGTTAAAACTATAGAGGAGGTGTGTATATAAAAAGTATAACTTAATCAACATACTCATATTATTGAATAAACCGTTTCCGAAAAAAAAAAAATTGCAAAACAATAAAAAAAATAATCTTGAAGTTAAACGTTTGTTCTCATGGATCTACATCTCCACGACAAGTGATAAGGATCAATCGCCTTAAAGAAGATGATCCCTGATAATTGTTCAAATGAACATAGTAATTAAGTAGAAGCTGACACTCTTAAAAGTTGAGGAGTAATAAAGTTGTTGGGGAAAATCTCTCTCTTTATCTAACAAATGGGACTGGCGTGTTTAAGGTCGATCATGCGTAAGCTCGCGTGTAGTGCGTGGTGCGTGATTGAGATCATTAGGTCTTAAGAGTGTTAAGTACAGATAAGTTAATTAGAGAGAGGTTTAATGACATGACAAAATCACATTATCTACCAAAGTTAGCTAAAACAAAGTAGACTAAATTGCGAATGACGGGAAGAACCAGGTTCAAAACTCAGTTGGGTGTAAACTGGGTGGTTTTTCCCAAATGTTTTTTCCACTCTCCCTCCACGAAAATATATGAAAAATTAATCTAAATATATCCTTCCAAATTCCTAAAAAACCTTATCGTAATTAATTAAAAATGTTTGCTTAATATAACATGGATTTATATATGAATATATGAAAATTGTTTTTGTAGCTTCTGTAACTATCAGCTACTGTCCATCCTAATAAAACATGGCTAATAAAAAACCCATAGTTTGGCCATCTTGATTTGTCCGAAAAAAATATTTTTTATTTTACTTTTCATTTCAATAAAATACGTTGACAAAGGTGTTAGTTTCGTTTTGTCTGTCTCGTTTATAACTGTTTAAGTTTACGTTCAATTCCCATCTCTATATGATTTCTCTTATCACCCTTTTCGCAAATTTAGCTACAATTCCTCCTGATTCCACAGGTGATATAGACTATATTATAATATATAGTATTGGGGTTGACTATTTAGTGTACACATTCACCTGTGTTGTTAAATTATTATACTAAATGACCCGCCTCGGTGGCGTAGTTGGTTAACGCACTTGTCGTGTTGAGCTGCTCGACTGCTGAGGACGGGGAGATCGAGGTTCGAATCTCGGTAGGGTGAACTGGGGGTGGTTTTTTCCTAAATGGTTTTCCACTCTCCCTCCATGCAAATGCGGGTTCACCTCCTCTAATTCAACCTTCCCAATTCCTAATCCATTAGCGTAATTAGTACCTAAAGCGTATAACACGAACGGGTAGTAAGAAGCGGTGCTAACTAATAAAAATAAATAAATAAATGTTATTTTCCTAAGTTGGTAAATATGATGTACTTACCCTTTGTGTGCATGAAGCAACAACGGATGTGGCGAGGATTAAATTCCCAACATAATAAATAGTCCACACAATTATCCACAACCTTACATTCCAATCGTGATAATCAGAATAGAACTCGCTAATTATAAAGTAATGAAAATTATCGAGAAGAAATATTAAAGTGACACTCAATGAAACGTAAATATAAGGTGACGAAAGGCTACTCACTAATTCAATAACTCTACATAAAGTCGCATGAACGTCCATATATATGCGAATACGTGATTTGTGTGAATCAAATGAATGAGTTTTATGATTCCTTGAAATGTGTTGTATTGTATATATGAAAGGTTTTCTTAAATAAAACGTGTTATTTTTCTTGGTTATATTTTTAAGATCATAGTTCAAAAGTTCAAACCGTCTACTTAACATGTACACCAGTCCTAAAAATTCTGAACCCATAATGTGTCCAAAAAATATTGAAATAGCACTTACTATCATGTAAAAATTTGGGAACGAAAAAAATTTAGACGCTACTAAATAGGAACTTGAACAACACAAAATCAAATACGAAATACCTCCGATGGTGTACGTAAATATATCCTTTTCAATGGTATTGTAAGGTACTTTGATATTTATTGTCTTGTAATTTAAATCCACACTTGAGAAAAGGGAATGCATACATAAATAAATTTTCATATTTAATAGACGGTATATGTTTGTAATGACTACTAATAGTATTGGTAAAAATATTAAGCTTGCATCCTCTGAACGCGTTAATATAGATATTCCTGGATAAAACACTTTAGAATACTCTTTATCTGAAATTATAAGCTTCAGAAATTTCACTATTACAATCGAGCTCATGAACAATACTAAAAGTTTGTAAATAATCCAACGTTTGTTGCTAATGTTTTGTTTAACACTTTTCTCTGAAGGAATTTTAAAATAGATCACACCACACAATTTGTAGAGATAACTCAGAATAATATTCTTATTTATTTTTAAAATGATGAAATTTTTTATATAGCCTAAGATTCGATTTGATTTGAGTAACATAATCTTTTTGGTATATTTATTTTCCCATGGTGACATTTTTTAAAAGCTTCAATTATCTCTAACTACTTGAAAATACATCATCATACTTAATAAATTTACGATCCATTTATATCAACTACGGAAGTCGCTTTGATTGATTTTCATTAGCTCTTACCAATTTGGGTCAAACTTAATCAAATTATTTAATACCCTAAGTGTTTGGACAATATTATCATAAGATTAACTAGATAGTAAACATTCTGACAGTTGTAAGATAGTTACTTAGTATTACTACCATCTAAAGGAAAAGACTATATAAAATCTCGATACGATCAAAGTCAAAATTGTATCTAAATTTATTAAGGAAGCCATCTACCATATCTCTGAATCAAGTTTGAAAATTTCCAGAAATCCCACGTTGTTTAAGAAATGTTTATTAGTTTTAAGATATGGTTCACACCACATTCTAGTTTAAGGTTATCATCAAAATGCCCATTTAAATTAAATACAAATAATATAAGATTAGGTAACTAAAAAAATTGACAAGTTGAAATAAACCAATTTTTAACGATTTTTAGCCTGAAATGTCACGATTCAGTGATCTTAGTAATTAAATTGCAAGCATATATATAGACTGCCCAAACGAATAAATTCTTTTTTTATATAGTAAGATTACAAAATAAAAATATAATATAATTCACAATTATTCAATGGTTTATAACTTTAATTATAATAAAAATAATGTACACCAATAATAATCTACCTTTTCAAGAAGTTGGCACCCTTAATGGTGACCGATAGGCTGATTTGGTGCCGGAGTCACCAAACTTATTAAGTGTGAGACACAGTTACCATATTAAAGGTGCTAGGTGTGCCAGATTGAGAAAGAAACATACATTATTATATATATTAATAATATATTATCTTTAACGTAAAATATTATTTACCATGCATATTTGCTTGTTATTTTCCAGTAACCGTTATTAATGGTTAATGGGATTAAATACTTTACATTTATTATTTTAACCTGTTATTTTGCATAACAACAAAACCGGTTTGGTTGAAGTGATAAATTATAATATTCTGAAGGTTAGATTAGGTTAAGTTAGGATAGGTTGGGTTAGGTTAGGTCGGGCGAACAAAATCCATATCAAGAAATCACCACACGTCCGCACTCAATAAAAGATGGACCTCTAATTGATACGCACAGCAGACGCCTCGTATGAATCAGACAGGGAATCAGACAGTTTCAAACTTGCATGAACGTGAGATTTATCACTTTAACCAGAGGGTGTTGGTTATTATAAATAAAAAATACTTAGCACCTCGTCTTATTACCCGTTTGGGTTAAACGCTTTATACATCATTTCAATATGAATAGTTTGACTACAACATAAAAAAAATACATCAAATTCACCAGAAATATTGGTGAAATCCGGGGATTATGTATATTAACCTGATTTATCGGATTAACAGTAACATAAATACAAATTATGATATTTTTTTATCTCTGCGTCTTACTACCCAATTAAGGTTATACGCACATATTATCATTACTCTAATGGGATGGGTGACCTGGTGTTCTAGGGGTAAGATGTCAGACTTCTGTGCTGGGGGTCCGGGGTTCAATCCTCGGTCCCGGCACATATTTATCTGATTGCCAAACCCTTCCTTCACCTCTGACAAGACATCTTGTAAATGTGTGGAATTCCAGGCCTCCACCGTGGTTCGGATCCCACGTTAAACTGTAGGTCCTTCATTTCATCTCACAATCACTCTACCATTACACATTAGCGTAAGTGCGTATAACCCGAACGGGTAGTAAGATGTGGTGATAATAAGAATAATGGTAATCTAATGGGGTGGGGACGAGGAAGGAAGAATTTAGTTGTTATCTACTTAAATTTGTGTGGAAGGAGAGTGGGGAACCATTTATGAAAACCACCCTAGGTACACCCGGATAAGATTCGAACTTTTACCAGACCGTCATCAGCAATGCAATATAGCACTAAAGTTACCGATTTAGACAAATCGGCTGCTGAGTCTGGTATATTTAATCATGAATAGGTGTAAAACCCACCTCGGTGACGTAATTAGATAGCGCGCTAGTTTCATGTTGAGATAGACTCTCAAATACGAAAATATCGCTGTATGAATCTCGCTCGGTTGAGCTGAGGGAGATTTTTCCTATAATGGTTTTCCACTCTCCTTTCATGCAAATGCAGGCTAACTTACTCTCCAATCCACCATCCCAATTCCTAAGCCATTAGCGTAGTTAGTACTTAATTTTATAACCCAAACGGGTAGTAAGACGTTGTGATAAGTATTACTATTATTATTATTAGGTGTAGGTTGTGCATCGAACATAAACTGTGCGTCATTCATCGCCATAAGGTTTTTTTATTATTGCTATTTAGCACTGCGTCTTACTACCTGTTCGGGTTATACGCTTTAAGTACTAATTACACTAATTACACTAATGGATTATGAATTGGGAAGGTGTAATTAGAGGAAGTGAACCGTGATTTGCGTGGAGGGAGAGTGTAAAACCATTTAGGAAAAAACTCCGTCCACCTGACCGAGATACGGGCCTTGATCTTCCCGTCCTCAGCAGTCGAGCTCAACATGACTAGCGCGTTAGCCAACTACGCCACCGAGAAGGGTATCACAATAAGTAAACTACATAAAACCAAATCTTCACCCAAAAACAAGTATACGGCTTTGTTTGTCATGTGGAATTCAAACATTTCCCAGATATATATTTTAAGCAAAATCGTTAGAGAAATTTTTTAAATAATTCAATTTTACAAAAATCTTTTCTAATTAAACGACAATTTATCAATTTTTTTTCCAAAACAAAGAAGTCTTAGAGGTGTATTTTTGTCATCTCAAACACTCATGAGATACCGATTTGCAACCAAATTGTCAAACCTCCTTTAAAAATATTTCATATTTTTGAAAATATGTCCTCTGTAAGCTACCCTTAAAAAAATGTTTTCCCAAAAATCTATTATATATAGCAATCTATAATAACAATAAATTCTATAAATACATTTTAAACAGAATCGTTAAAGCCAATATAGCCTTCTATCCCACCTTAATATGTTATTAAAATATCACCCATAGACTGGTTGATTGTAGGGTGGGCGGTTTTATTTTCTATTTCCCATTCTCTCTCTTTCTTTCTATTTTTATCTATCTCAATCTATCTAGCTCTATTTATCTCTCTCCAAGCAAATAATGGTACACTTCCTTTAAATGCCTCTTTATAAGACATTAGCGTACCAATTCCAAACTAGTAAACACGAACGAATAAAAAATGTGATTTTAAATATATCTCCCTTTAGTTTTGATAACACCTATCAGAATAATAATATAGCTTTATTTAGCCCTCAATCTGAGCTTTGCCGTAGGTATTCTGCCACTTTTTTGCTACTGGCACTCTACAAAATGTTTTATAAAAAGTTATGACAGTTTGTCGATACTGTTCCATGTGTACCTATTACTCAGTAAAATTATTTCACGTTACCCTTGTCAATGAAAGTGAAGTGTTATAATTTACCTCCCGTTGTTTGTCTGAATGTTGTATATAATTCATATAAGGATATGATGTAACAATCACTAGCACTTTGGTCTAATGAAGTTTCTGCGCCATGTACAAGAGCGTTTAAATTATTCAAAACCATTAAAATATTTCAACTTGATTAAAAACTTTAAATTATTTATTTCGACTAACTTGGCTATTTACATAATAATATTATCTGACTTTATAAAATGAAAATATGCTAATATTAAAAGATAAGAATCGAGAAAAGACAATAATGTAATATAGGTGGGTGACCTGGTGACCTAGGGGTAAGGTGTCAGACTTCTGTGCTGGCGGCCGGAGTTCAAACCTCTGTCCTGGCACAGATTTATCTGATTACCATACCCTTCCTTCACCTCTGACAAGACATCTTGTGAATGTGGGGAATGCCAGGCCTCCACCGTGGTCCGGATTCCACGTTAAACTGTAGGTTCTTCATTTCATCTCACAATCACCCTACCATTACACATTAGCGTAAGTGCGTATAACCCGAACGGGCAGTAAGACGTGGTGCTAATAATAATAATAATAATATAGGTGTGTCAGTTAACTGTCCAATGATAACTAGATAACATATATAATAATTATATAACCTATTTATTTAAACGAGTATTTCCTGCTACACATAAATAATAACATATATTATAGTATTCCATATTCACATAATGACAAATGTATGAAAATGTACAAGGCGACAACCCTTATGGCTAGATCAAAATATTTTATCAGTCTTCTAAAATATTACTTTTAAAATATCTCGTGACCCCTATAAGTGAGAAATTATTATGATCATAAAATAAATTAGTCAAGATTTAGATTAGTATCGAAGTTTCATGACCAATCTTAATCCAAAAATTGATCTTTTAAAATTTCGTCCGTCTGATAATGAGTCTAGAGCCAACAAAATTTTGACAATCTGGCTAAAACGTGGCATCAAAGGTTTTCATAAATTTTCCCGGGAGAATTTTGGAATCATAAATCTAAATATAACATTTAAATTAATGGTGATGTTATTTAATTGTTAAAAGAGAAAACAAACTATATGGTGTATCTCATCATCACATTGAAATGGATTTACGTGTGCTTTATATAAGTATTATACTAGTTGTATAGTAGTATAATGATATTGAACAGTAAATAATTGATGAAATATGTGAATATTGTAAATGCCATAAAGAAAACATATATTAATTTTAAACTGGCAAGGTTGCGATGTGCTTTCAAGTTAACAAAGGAAATAGAAACTTCCATGTTTGCTTCTGCCCTCGGAATATAGAATAAGATATATTTTAATAAAAATCTAATGGTTTCTGTATATATACATATATTTATGTATTTATATGTATCTATGTGTTTATATATGTTTATTTGTATGTATATGTATATATGTATATGTATATATGTATGCATATATATTTAAATATACATATTTAGATAGAGATAGATAATTAAATATACATATTTAGATAGAGATAGATAATTAAATATACATATTTA